>LGRX02008473.1:0-44085 GCA_001247695.2 Cymbomonas tetramitiformis
TATATAACGTTGTAAGGATATATATATATGTCGGGTGCTAAGCAAGGCTCTATATCGATATTTCCGATAACCGATACTATCGATATATCGTATTTATCGCCGATTATCGGATTGCGCTGTCTAACTATCGATTGTGCAGGTTTTGGTGTTCCATATTTAATTCATAACAAATTGCATATAAATGTCCAAGTAATCGATTATTTAGCGATTGTGCCGATTATCGATTCCGGGGGACTAGATATATAGTATTGCCCCCTGTATGACATTCCTCGATGCATGTGACAGATGACTGCATTATTCGGCTCGAGACCGCGAGTCACAGCGACAGAGACCGCGAGTCACAGCGATAGTGACCGCGAGCCACGTGTTAGAGTACTCGAGCATCACCGTAGCCGTACTCGTACAGCCTTACACAGCGCACGTAGCATAAGCTACTTAGACTCTCAGACTCTCATATGTTATATCTTTACAGACATATTATCACCGTTTGAGCCTCATATTTTTGCGTACATCGATAGTATTAAAACACTGATATACAGAATATTCTACCCTGTATGTGTTTCAAACTATCTATTAGGTTATGATTGACCACGATCCGGCTGTAAATCCGGCGATCCGGCTGTAAATCTGGACAGAAAATCTGCCAAATGGCTGATTAGTAAAGATTGACGTAAAGGTCAAAGTTCTTGAAGTAAAGATGCCCGGTCGACGGGTTGCTACTTCGTCCCAGAAGTCCATTGTCCTACATAAAAATACGGCTGCCTCTAAAAACTTCGAAGGTGGCAAAATCGACAGTCGATGGCGAATTGGGTTGGCACTACCAATTTTCAGGATCTGAAGTAGGGGGGCGATCAGAAAACAGGCAGAGAGCGGACAGCGCGGCTGGATTCAGCGAACTCGGAGTTGATGCTGCGTGATAAGCCATGGATGCGGCTGAAATTTGAGTGCCAAAAGTGGGGTCACAACTCCCACTTAAGGCTAAGAAATTCCGGGGAGACCAAATCCCGAAATAACTGTGACTACTGGGGTCACCACTCCCCAAAAGTCGTTGTAAGAGGTCGCAGCGGCCGAAATGGGCAAGAGAACGCGAGGAGCCATGCCGGCTGTAAAATTAAGCTAGGGAAAAGCGGGAATCCCAAGATCTGCTGATCAGAAATCTGAAACAAACAGAGGAAGCGTAAGCGAGGCCCATAACCTCATGAGAAACCCGAAATATACTAGCTATATGAAGGTGGGAAAGAAGGCGGTACGACAGCTGCCACAGAGTGGCAGGCAACTGAAGGATAAGGCGTGCGGATAATATTACCAAGTAAGGGCTGGCGGCTTGCGCCGCCAAGTTATTACGAAGGGAAGATTGTCTGAGAGTCAGGCGCAGGTCGTAGTGTCATCGTCCGGATAACGCGTGACACCGCGACCGCGACACTGCGATGCTAAAGGTGAGTGCTACGAGGAGTCACTAATACTAGATACTACTATAGGGTACCTAATATTGTACTCTTCATGATCGATACCGAAAAACCAAACCGATATAGAGCCCTGGTGCTAAGGAGCAGAACAATTTCGCAGGGGCGGGTGTCCTCGGATACTAAGATGATATAAAATACTTAGTTGAGTGTTTTATAGCACACTGACAACTGTGACAACGGACACTGGTGACATCTCGGGCTGAGGGGTGACAGACAGGAGACCCACTTGCCCCCCCCCCTTACGGGGGGGGGGGGCAAGGTTGGATTCCCCGTGAATAATCGGGCTTTACGTTGGCGGACCGGAACACACGAGCTGAGCAGACAGCACGCACTGCAAGTGCCATCCGAGCAGGCGAGGGGTGACACAGGGCACCACTGACCTCCCCCCTTATGGGGGGTGAAAGTCAGTGTTCCCATGAGTGCGATAGATTTATAATTATCGCCCAGCCTTAACGGATCGCAGCCCCGTTCCGGCGAAGAAACTAGTGGGTTTAACTCCTAGCCGGCGACGTCCCGCGACTGTTCGACATTTTAGTGTTTTCAAAATTTTCAAAGCCAGGCAACCGGTTTTAAGCTGGGTCCGACGAAACAATCGCCAATCGCGATTAATCGCGGGGACCCGAAAATACGATTAATCGCGCGATTAATCGTCCACAATATCGCCGTGAAACCAATATTTTTTACCGCCCACGCTCATCCCACTTCTCGGTTCTAGCTCAGATTATGTCTCCCTCACCCAACGTTGTCGTGGACGTGAGGTGTATGGCTTCATGATTGGGCTGTATGATTTCAGCTCCCTCTGTTCTACAGTTGCCTGCTTGCAGGATTACAGCGGACTCATGACATTGTCATTATTCTCAGCGTAAATGTTATATCATTATTATTGTGTATGGCATAATCAATCAAATTAATAGTTTGTGGCACACGAGCGGTCAAGCGCGGAGCGAGCGGGTACATATGGTTTATGTTCGTCATATGTGCAATGCTGATATCAAAATAGCTTTATAAGTGTGTGTATAGATACTCTTGTTATAATCCTAGGGGTGTTAAGCTTATCTAAGAGTGTTAAGGAATCGGCGATTAATCGATAGGGTCCAAAATACGATTAATCGTACGAAATCGGCGTGTGGATTTTGACGATTTGTCGGCGGACCCAGCTGTTTGTTAATTGTTGGTTTGCGGGGGAGTCCTGTGTCGCACGATTGTCGGGCGGGGGGATCCTGTGTACACGGTTGTCTTGACAAGAAAAAATTTGTTGGATGTGACACACTGACACTCAAATCTGTCGCATGTCACTTCCTATAGTAGGCTGAGTGACCGTCACCAGTAGACGTGAAACAACCGTTAGGCATTTATGTTTACCTCCGTTTTATTCATGACTTTTATCGTTCGGATTCCGAAACCCTCAACTCAAGGTTTATATCAACTATATAGATATATTCAGCAGACCTATATATCTAACAAAATTTTACTTTTGAATTTTGAAATTTCTTACTATTAACTATTTTTCCTAGCAGAAAGTTGAAGATGCAAAAGTGAAACCCAAATCGAGCAATCGTGATCGTTGATATCTTCATCTCACGATATAAACGAAACGAAAGTCGAAAGTCACCAAGCCAGTAGCTATTGTACACCAATCGAAAAAGAGCAACCTTCTGAACGAAGGTTTGGTGCCGCACGCGGCCCCGATTTATATGTTTAATGGTTGTGGACCTTGTCGCACCTCGCGCAGTGGTTTCGGAAATACCCACACTGTGTCACACGACGGTATCTAGTATGCTACTTTCTGTAAAATTCTCAATCATCTATTCGCATTCACATTATTTTCATGCTTGCATATTCCCAAAGCATTTTTACTTATTGAAATATCTGATATGCCACAAAATACAAAGCTACAACGAACTAGTGCGATCCGGCCCAGCAAATGTACTCTTGTAGCTTTCACTTGATGAGCTTATCTGTTGACGTAGCCCTGATCGGCCTGATGTGGGTCAATGCTCCGTGGGTGAGACGATTCCTATGGCGTGGTATGCGTTACGCGTAAAACTCACAAGGCCCGAAATACGCAATTTGCGCCCCGGGGGGGCACGTTTAATGCAACACGGCAAGGCATGGTATCGATATTTCGATTAATTTTTATTAATTGATAGGAGTTTGGTACATATCGAAATCTATTGAATATTGATTGATACCCTTGGACCACTTATTCATATTGATCGAATACCCCGTGGGGACTTATTCACATTGATCGATACCTCCAGGTCGACTTATTCATATCGATCGATCATACATAATAATTAAAGTACCGTGATTGGCCATATCGATTAATCGATACTCGGATTGATTAATCGATCGTATATTACCCGAATACTGGATTTCGGTGTCGGCCAGACGAACACCATTCATCCATTTGTGGCACATTCAATAGCAAGGACTTCCCAAACTTTGGTAGGATGGCGCGCGTTTTTAGGTGTGCTTGCTACTACGGCAGGTGTAGAGCGCGCCTTCTCTCAGGTCGGGGCCATGCATTCTGGCTTAAGGAAGTGCTTGAGTTAAGGCACAATTGAGCATTCCATGATGGCATGTCTCAACACTGTAGAGTTCTAGACTCATTATATAGTTTTTTTTCCCCCCCATTCATGCCCTTGTTTTTTTGCCTTTCCTGTGCCATTCACTCAAGACAAATCGATATATTGACATATCGATAAGTGCAAAATAGTGTTCACTTATCGTTATTTATTGATATGCATAACACACTTATTCACATCGATCGATAAACGGTATTTCATATTGAAAAATATTGTTATTGATTGATACCATCGGACCACTTATTCATATCGATTGATCAGTACAAGACACTTATTCATATCGAATGATAGCAATTCGAAACTTATCGAAAACTATCGATACGGTCGAAAAACTTCGATACCATGCCTTGCAACACAGGACGCTCTAGTTGCACTCTGCCAAAATTTGTCGATTGAAATGCGCGATCACGATGATTTCACGTATGAAAAGTGTTGATTGCACTCACGCAATATGCATACAGGCACGCGCGCGTGTTGATGATAAACATGATAACGATGCGTACGGTTCGCAATATTTATTGCTCATTCCGTTGGCCACTATTACTCATATAGATTGCCATTTGCTGAGTTGCATTGTGCCATATTAACATAGAACTGGCACACATACCGCTACCGTTGAAATTTACGGCGATGAATGATAGTCAAGTGTACAGTCGAGTAGGAGTAAATCCGGATAGTACGATTGGGCTAAACAACAAACATCCAGCAATCAACTCTATGCACCCTGCACCTTTGGTGCCACAGCCGATATGGGGGCTTTGCAGGAGGTTTCGCACACACGCACACACACACAGCTCATTGTGTATTGAGATGAACTGCAATCCATGTACTTTAGTCTTGAATGCTTTATGCATGGATTCCCTTGTGACGGCTCTTTACCGATGATGAATATCGAAGATATGGTCTCGAGACTATAAAAATGCATCTTAGGGCGATTCTTGCACCTATAGTGTGAGCAGTTCTGCCAGCATATTTGCTAAAGCTTGAGTGGTCTGTCTGCCTGAGATTAAACGAGGTTGATATCCACTTGGCTTCGACTCTACCTTAACTCCGTTTCGTCTTTTTGGCTACAGGTTGCTGACACAAAAGCTCATCGATCGCGTTTCCGGCAGCCGTTGCGTTACGGAGCACCAAATAGGTCTGGTTCGCGGCAGCACCGGGCACCCAAGCGTTATTACCACTTGCGCCATCTACCTTGTTCGACCCGTCACAATCAGTACATTCTGCACAGCTGGCAGCAGCAGCACCACGAACGGCAACTAGTGTGTTGAGAGGGTCCCAGCTAAAGCGGCTCCTTCCCGGACCCCCTTCAAAGTCGATGAAGGCCTGCCGACAGGGGTTTGATGCAGGGGCACATGATGACAGCTTCCCACCGGACTGAACCGCAATACCAATTTCGAAACCACTGAATAATATTTTCACTTCTGGAGGAATGTGCGAGAAAACATATCCGGAAGCTGCAGAAGCTGTTGCCGAGTCAGCAATGGTTGCTCCGTTGTAACAGCCGCAGAAGTTGCACTCGGGACTTGTTCCACTAGTAGGATATTTGCCTCCCATAACCACCAGCGACGCTACTTTTCTTGCCACCAGCTCTGCGCCACTCAGCGGGCTGACTTGGTCCGGAGGTGAACTAAGCAACGCGGCGAGATTTGTAAGAAGACCAATTGAAGAAATGGTAACCGAGTGGTCTGGCTGTTCCGCCAGCACTCGTCGGTACACCTCCACGCTGCTAGGCACCTGGGAAGAGTTTTTTATGGACGACGGCCAGTTATCCGAAAGATCGGTAACATACGAAAGATATTTAGCATCGGGGCTAAGGTCTGTGCCTTTGTAAGCGCCAATGGGAACTTCGTCCCTTCCATAGTAGTTGTTGAGGACGGATATCGCTCCCGCGCATGGAGGAGGACTAGTATTTTGCACAACAGCGAGCAACACGGCCTCGCCGTTGTCCGCCAAGGCGTTGGCCAAACAAATAGCGGCGACATCGTCCACATCCATGCAACCTCCTCCTCCTATATCCGTATCAAGGATCAACCGCACCGGAGTTCTCGCGGTCGCGATGACCACACCAACAAGCAAACGCACCACCACCAACGTCTTCGCCATGACCGCAGCAGGGGAGCCGCGGGACTCCAGCTCAGGAGGGCGACTTTCAAACGAAACGCTAAGGACCCAAAATATAGGCAGCCCTTGCAACACCGTCCTCTCCCCGGAGTGGTGCGCACAAGTAGTTCTAGTTGTCTAAAGACTCCGCGGCGCGATGGCGATGTTATCAAGAGCTAGAGGAATCAGGAGATGTCCTCTCTATTTATTTTTTCTCGATTTTCCTCGAAGATAAAAGGCCACTTCTCGCGCATTGATTGACCAATCGAAAAGATCAGGATGTTGAGTTGTTGACGCCGCTCACGCTCGACCAGCGCAGCGCAGCGCTCGAGCCTCGACGCTGTTCAGCTGTCGATAATAATATAAAATCCACGGCCTTGCGGAACCTCTCTAATATGAAATATCAAGCGAAGGGGATAGTAGTAGCGTAGCTACGCTACTACTATAGTTATACCTGTACTCCCCTTCGCTTGATAATCCATAATGATACCAGTGAGTGACACCTCCGCTCGTATGGAAATATCTCAATCTGTGCCAGAACAGGTCGAGCGGAGCGGAAGTGGATAATCCATAATAATGTGTCGAGTTGGTGCGTCTGCGTGTGCTGTCGGTGAAAGTTTCACAAGCAGGAAGCAATAAAGCTGAACATATTCATCAAGGTGCACTTAGGTTCATCGTTAACGCGAGAGTGAGCGACGGCCGACCAATACACGACGGTGTGCTTCCCGTATAGGTCGGCCCCGATCGCCATCACTCCTGTTCCGCTTCATATATGTTTCTGTCAAGAATGCTCTCTCTCACTCTTCCAAAGTGTGATTTGTGACAGATTTCGAAATGTCAACGCAATGCTTACCACGCCAAAATGAAATTTCTAGCTGCAAGCGAATGCTTGCGTTCCGCAGGAACCCCATGTTCCAAACGCGCCCTGCCAGGTGCGGTACAAACACTGCTTGTCGAACGGAATACCGAGACGATACAGTGTGGCAACAAATCCTTGTGACTCTTCAACACCTTAAGGGAATCGCGGAGGTTGCGTGGGCGAAAACGTTTCCTGCTTTAAGTACAGCAGGCGCAAACCCTAGCCGTCCTGTACCCTCGTGATTGCAGGATACCTGCCTTCCTGTCCAGCACCTACCGAAGTGCTCCAGCTACTGCAATACCTCCTACTTCAAGGCGCCCTGTATTATCGGTACATTGCAAGGCGAGGTAACTATGCTATTTCTCTTACACGACTGCTACACGGTTTTCCAAGTCGCCTTTTTGACTTCCTGAGCTCTTTATTGCACTGTTCCTCATTTATGTATGCGACAAACAGGTCGACATCAAACAAGAACAGCCGTCAAGGTGGCCAAAAGAAATCTGGGGGCAGCAAGCCACGGGCTGGGAAAGGGGGCAGCAAGCCACGGGCTGGGAAAGGGGGCAGCAAGAAAAGAGCTGGGGACAAGAAAACAGAAGTCGCCAAACAAGCCGCCGTGGAGGAGATTACCTGGGCGTTCGAGCCTCTAGGTGTCTTGGAAGAGGAGGTTTGTGGAGCCAGCCGGCAACCCCTTCTAGAATACGTTCAGATATTCTGAGACGCTGCGGGGTGGTTAAGCATAGACCCTTGGTACCGCCAATCCGCCCTGCGTTCGTGGTAGCAAAAGGGCATCAGGTGCAGTTAGGTCATATGCCTGAAACGAGCTGATAGTCACATGTAATCGGTGAACTGCATACGCGCGCTCACGCCTCGGCCAGGAACTCGGGCTGCCCTTCACCGACAACGCGCAGTAGGTGAATGCTAACGCATACATGATCGTTTTCACCAAACGTTCTAGGCCTGGCGGAAACTCGCATACCTCGACCTGGCGCGCGAGATGTGATGATCGAGGGCGCGGGATGTCAAAGTCAAGGGCAGCGATGCAGACCAATGGACCGCCAACTGGCACGAGCGCAAAGCACCGACTCTTTCTCCCTCACCCAAAGTTGGGGGAACGAAAGCCGCCACACGTGCGAGAGCCACCAAGCACTCCAGTCACAACTCCGAGTTCGCCTTAGCTCGCCCATGCGCGCGCGCCAGAAACAGCCTTAGGTTTGATACCGCGTGATCATTCAGCCGCGGTCTGTTGACATGACTGCGTGCCCGTCTGTGCGCAGGAACTGACGAAGCCCGAGCCGGCGCCGGTGCCCTGGTGGAGCACCTTCACCAGCAGCTCACTGGGTGTTTGGGAAGGTGCGGCTTGGTGGCCCTCCGTGCCGGGGCCACACCCTGGTTGTGCGAGTCTTCCAAACCTCACTTTGCTGTAAAGACACCGTAACATCGCGCCGCGTGGAATCGGCGCTTTCTGCGCCGTCCGCGCACCCTCGTGTGAGTACTGTCTGCACCCTCCGTGCGGCCTCGAAACGGAGCTGGTTCCGTCCGTGCAACCTCAACACCGAGCCAGTGGCACCGTCTCATATACTTCAAGCAGTAAGAGAACGAGCAGTAGTCAGGATGCATCAGTCGCGTCTTGTCCGCAGCTAACGGAAGCTCGGGAACGGTGTCGCGCTTCCAGGACGCTATTCCGCCTTCCAACCTGCCACGGGAGTCTCAGAGCCAGTCGCCTTGGATTCGGAGAGAAAGCCCATATTTGGTGAGCTTCCCGCCAGTTCCCGCCGACCACAAGCATCCTCGGCGGTTCCCCGCTCCGCGTCCCACAAGTGCGATTCAGCTTCTCTAGCCGGCGCCGGGATCGAAGTTGCGCAAACGCGGTTGATCTGAAACAGGCGCCATACGTTGGTGATACGCTTCCAGTGTTTGGTCCGTTGAGTTCAACCTGCAGCTCGATGGGCTCTTTTTCTCAGCGTATACCGCTTATCCTTTCTGTCTCTCAAATTACACACTGACAAAGTTGCTTACGGCGTGTGCTCGAACCACTGCTGACGGCGTGCTTAACCACTGCACGCGCCGTGCTGTGCACTACTTTGTACGGTCGCGCCAGTAAGGATTTGTTTTCCCTGCAGAAAGCGCCACGCGGTGTGAAGTGCAGCGTTTCTCCGCAGGCGAGAACGAACACGCGGTGCGTCCTGACGCCCCCGGACTTTTGTAGCAGCGACTGTTCTCCTGCAAATTGTGGAGTTGTGGGGAGGAAAACGAGCAATAGCGATGCTTGCAGCATGCGGAAGGACACCGCGGGTTCGGACATTCTGTTGGCGAGTTTACAGATCTGTGCTTGGGGTTCGCAGGAGCCCTTCCTTACACAGCGACTCACGAGGGAAGGGCAGGCGCCAGCCGACCTGTCGGCAGAGGACATGGTGTGTACTCTTCATCGACCTTGGGGATGAAATGATTGAGCTCCGCATGGCTTCCACCTGTGCTGCACTGAGATTATGATCATCGGATGAGAGTGGATGATGGCCGCTCTCATCCGCCAGCTCACGTCGATGATGGCGTGCTGCCTTTGCGTTCTGCCTATTTGCCTGCTTGCGGTGGAGATCAGTTTTGCGCTTATGGTGAGCAACAGACCTCCAGATGCTACCCACTACAACGCTCACTACAACGCTGATGAGCATGCCGGAAGGGTTGCGGAGCTGAGTGCAGGAGGAGGAAGAGCTGGATATGGAGGAGCTGGCATCCAACGACAGGGGCTTAGTGTACTTCGAGGACGGCTCCTACTCAAGTGCGTGCAAGGGCCGTTGTCGGGGTCGCCACGAGGGGTGCGAAGAGGGGTCTTCGAGGTCCCTTCTAGCTAGGGTTTGCCTCGCAGTTTTCTGGTGGCCGTCGGGCGATGATCCGGGCAAAGCGACAGAAAAGTTGTGCCTGGTGCAAGCTTCCGCAAACCTGGGCGCCACCTGCACATTACTTTGCCTCCTCACAATCACCGGATCTCTGGTGCGTGGACATCTCGACGTCTTCACCACAGTTCATGGGGTTATTTTGCCAGATGTCTTTCGTCCGTGTGAAAGCTGTATCCACGTGCGTGCTTCGATATACACAACCTGCATTTAGCGCTTTACAACCCAAACATGTAGGAATCCTTTCGAGCTCCTTTGTCCATATCGACGCAGGGCAAATCGCGGATACTGACGCAAATGAAATTCCTAAGTACCTTACTACGTTTGATTACCGATTGCTATTCCGACAGCCTGTAAATCCAACGGTTTACGGGGCAACGAACTGCCACTACAAATGAAGACTCCGCTCCGTCATGGGTGCCTGTTGCAGACAGATTGTGCATGTGTTCACCTGAGCAGAGTTCTATGTATATATATATATATATACCACCTTGGTATTTATATATAGTACATATGTATACGTATATGTATATTTTAAGTATGAGCATATTACACGGCGGTAACCAGACATCTTACACGTGCTCTTTCGAGCGACAGTACACTGAGTGTGATAGAGATACAGCACTCTCCTATAGCTTGCACCTCAGTGAAACTTTTTGATCGACGGTCAGAGAGTTGTACGAAGTGGCGAGGTTAATGACATGCTTTTCCAAGTTCCTCCGAACCTCGCCGGAATTTGTGATCATAGAGGGGAAGGGGGAATAGCATGTGGCAGGATGGTCGAGATCTGTGTATGCCGAGCACGGAGTGGGCTCTGTTCCAGGGACCCGGCATACCGAATATGTGAATCGCGTGATTGACGGTGCTTGGCTCATATTGCTCGAGGTTGTCGCACAGCTTGAAGGGCTGCGCGCATCGCGATCACGTGTAGCCCTTGCCGCAAAAAGGGGACTTTTGTCGCTGCTGTGTTTTTCTGTGGCCCAATGCAGGCCGCCGCCTCACAACATTGATGGATTTGAGATGCCCCCCAAATGTCAAATCTTCAGAGCCTAATGCTAGCCCGAATTTGAAAACGAGTTCCGAGCCTCAGAAAGATGCCAGGCGACGAATCAAGCCATCGGGGCGACAAAAAGGAGAGGGTGCCGCGTACAGCATATCGATGGCACCCGGGGGTCCGTGGGACACAGGTGGGCCTTGCAACATCAGCCCTGAAGTGCTGCTGGAGGAGGGCTCCCTCACCTTCACCTTCGAGTCGTGCATCGCGTTTGGCACCTCGCGGCGCATGCGCGTGTACCAGACCTTGAGCTTCGAGTCGCCCTTCGCGGAGCCGGAGCAGGACCTCGGCACAGACGACTGGAGCCTGGAGGAAAGCGGTGAGCCCCACGCAAGAATACTTCGCTTTTGCAGTCCCCGATGTATCCAGGCGGAGGATATCTGGGATGGTGCGTACGTCACGAGGCGTGGGTTGTGGAGACAGGCATGTGGCCTGGTGTTGTGTCTGTACCCTGATATCTGGGCGCGGGGGTATACGAGTTGGATTTGTCTGGGGAGGACACGAACGGCCTGCAAGAGGCTATGGCATGGCAACAACACAATGGCGGAGGAGGCTGTGGAGCCAGAGGTAGGAGGGGAGCGCGAGGGCGCAGGACGCGGGAAAGCCATGTTAAGGGCAGGTCAGAAGTTGCCGTGGGTGGTGCACGTGGGCGCGGGAATCTGGCTTTTGTGGTTTGGGATTTTCCAGGGTCAACGCGGGCGCGGGATCTGCAGGTGATGAGAGCGACGCGCAAGATGCCATCAATATGGACAATGCTTCGAGCATGCACGAAGGCAGCCAGGAAGTCGGGGGGCTTGAGGATGGGGAGGAGGACCGTACTGACGACGACGATGTGTACTACTATGATGACGAGGAGTTGATTGTCGAGCTGAAGGTGGGCGAGAGCATCTGGTGGCATGCGCAGACCACAGAGACACCACGAGCAGACCTAGGAAATAGAATGATAAATAGAACTCCATAAGACGTCCTCGCAATACCACCAATCGCAAGTACCGGCAGAGTGCTACGTGCACGCCAGCCTGTCGGTGCTTGCAGTCACCCTCCGCTGGCCATCGTCACGTTGTCGCTGTTTGATCGTGGACGCCGCTCGGGGGGCTGGGGGTGCAGGCACTTCGGGTGGCGATGGTAGAGGAACGATGGGTTGGACCTAGCGGCTCCGCCATGTCCAAGCGGCGTGATGTATCTCCAGCCCCACCCAATCCGGTGCATACTCTCCCGATGCAGCTTCCAATGCCCCCTCTTGAGGCTCTTCAGCCCGCCCTATTGCCTGCGGGCTCTCATCTGCATGCTCCAGACCGCTCCATACTCCTGCCTGCAGTTCCGCCGCAATCATCTCCCCAACAATTTTATTACAGCTCGTACCATGATATTCTGTTTTTTCTTCTGGCACTGGCTAAGATTCGCGTAATGCAACGAGAGTCTCTTTGTGGGCTACCTAGGGATCTTCCGCCAATGCCGCGCAACGTATCAACATTACATCGGGTCAGCATTGTGGGTGGTGGGGAGGGGTGAAAAATCGCTCACTGTGATGACACTGGCGACGTCTGTATTTTAGACTTGACTGAATCTGCTTTTTGAATGTGGAGCGTATGATTGGAAGATATTCCAAACGCCATCACGCAGAGAGATTCCCTCCCCCTCAGTGGTGTTGCGTGCTTGAGGTGGGCGGAATACAGACTGAGCCGGAGAGGGGAAGCGATACTGTGCAGGCGCTACGCGTGCAGCTCGCTGATTGCGCGGGGCAGTGGAAAGTGTTTGAGATGAACGCGATACCACTGCCAGGAGCCGGCGCTGGGGACAGTAAGGAGTCGGAGGCAGGGGAGAGCAGGTAGCAGAATTTATCCTTGGGCAAGGGTGGCGAAACAGACATTTGGATTGTTCGCTTAGGTGTCGCTTTTGAGCATTACATTGAGTCATGATTGAGTGCTTCAGAATTCCAGCTCATAGATAAACACGGATACTGCCCACCTTCAGGGACTTGCATGAGCGTCATCATTCAACCAGTCGATGCGCGCAGCACCCTTTGTCAAAGGCTGCGCCGTCATCTGTGATCAGAAGAGTGCCCCTGACGCTTTGTGTGACTTTGAGGGTGATTTGAACGCCCGTGGTGATCATGTACACTCCCGAGATGTATTTAGCATCTGTAGCGGTCGTACACACTACCAGGATGTATACCCTACTCCAAGATTTCACCGAGAGGCGACTTTGCACATAGGGTGTTATGGTGTTCCAACATGCTTCGCAAGGAGGCACTAGCGGTCAGGCCACGATGTCTTATTGGTCAGCAAGGGCAAGGGCATTTCTGAGAGGGAGGGAGTGGGCGGCACGAGGCGGGTGAGCAGGGGAATAGTGGAGGAGGCGGACGAGAGCGAGCCGCTCCTAGTGTTGGAGTCCCGGGAGACTCTGCAGCGTTGGGCTCCTCGGCCAAGTTTGGACCGGTGCAGCCCTCCGACTGCTCCCGTGCATCTACACTTCGCTTGCCGCACCTCCCAGCGCATCCGCAGTTCTTCGAGGCAGTGGTGCTTCTATGCACGCTCTCAGTTTATTAGGAGCCATCGCCTACCATGCCCTTGCCGCCTGCACCCCCCATCACGCCCTCTGTACCCACCATGCCCTTGCCCTCTGCCCCCCACCCCCATGCATGCCCTCTCGCTCCTGCACTGTGCGGTGTGCGTATGCTTTGGTCGAGTCCGGCATGGTGCACGCTCGCATTCACCGGTGTGAAATCGATTCCAACGGATCGGCGAGGCAAAGCTTTTCATTTGCTCATCTGTGTGCTCCGAGGGATGAGCCACATACCCCAGATTGCCCGGCTATCAGTGCTGCACACGAGGTACGCTGGCATTCGGGACACACACGCTCGTTGCCCGGCCTCGCGCTTCACGGCTGCGCACACGGTGCGGTCAGCCGACGGCATTGGCAGCACGATGTGCCTTGAGCCACACCTCTTCAAGTGAGACTCGGAGATTCATCATACTCGAGGTGCAATCAGATTCGATGAAGACAATCTTGAAGATCTGGTGATGATGGGAAGCAGCGTGCTCAGCCTTCCAGGTGCGCGGCACGCCAGCGGCTGATCTCACCCGCAGGATGCACCGCCTGTGCCTTCTTTCCGAACCACTCGCAACGCACTGCTGGCGCTATGCTCCAGCTTTCCTGGAGACAGATTCCGCATCAGAGCGCACCGCTATGCCTTCAATTTGCGTCACTCGTAACCGGCAATCTTGTTGCTCGCCCCTTCCACCATGATTCGTGACGCATCCTTTCCTTCATGATCTCTCACCTCCGCCCGCTCCTTGGGGCGCGCTGCATGCCATGTCTTTCCCTCCACCCCTTCGAGGCATGGCGTGCGCCGTGTCCTCTCCTTGACTGTGCAGTGTGGTGTGACTGCATTCATGACATAACCATGGACCAACAGGTCCCATCCATCGACCGGGAGCCACTGGGGGGCATGCCAGCAGGGTCCGCTTACTCCGTAACCCAGAGACCAACAGTTGTTTGGCGACGATCGGTCACATCGTATCATATTTCCATGCTGCTTTGCATTTGGGTTGGGAATATGTATGCGTTTGTGGTATCTTGTCACGGCCCCGCCCTGCTCTTGATTTGCTTCTCACATCCACTGGGATGATGGTGGGCTGGCTTTTGTTGGCCGATCTCATGCCGTGCAGTGTGGTGCGGTCCCTGGCGCACCGTCGTTGCTCTCGTGGTGTATGAGGCGGTCGGCATGTGCCCTTCGCTGTGTTCATTTCTTTATGCGCGTCCCCTTGTGCGCTGCTCTTGGCTTCCGTTCCAGGCAGGGTCATCAGGAATTGTGGCGCATGGCCCATTCGACCAATGAGCCTTGTCGCAGGTGGCTGATGGGAATTTTTGATGAGATGGAGGTTGCAGGCGGAGTGATGCCTTTTATCCAGATGGGCGGCTTGGAGGATGAGCATTCGCTCATTGTTGGCATGTCATGGATGACGAAAGAGGGCGTGATTCTCCAAGGTATTCCTGGGATCTAGAGTAATCCTGATAGCCAGGCATGTCATGGATGACGAAAGAGGGCGTGATTCTCCCAAGGTATTCCTGGGATCTAGAGTAATCCTGATAGCCATGCATGCGTTGCGGATGTGGCTGGCGGTCCTGTTGCACTTGAAGCATTGCATGCAATATAATGCTAGATGAGATACATGTATAGCTGGATTTTACGCTGCAGGTGGCGAGGCTTGTCTGAAGCAAAAGTATAGGCATATCCTCATCCGTGTCGCAAAATAAAGGGCCCAATACAAATTCTTCCATCCTTGATCACCACCCGATATTTGTGTACCCATGCTATTCCTGTGATCAACCCGAGTTTTGGAAATACCAAAGCATCGAAGTGTGGACAACCATAAAAAGCACCGCATGATTGTCATCAAAAGCCGCTTGTGGTCCTCGAAAATTGATTTCCCAAGTTTGGTGCGTGTTGTGTGCAGTCAGCCGCAAATATGATGGTGATGGTGAGCTGATGCAAGTGAAGCATAGTACAGCAGTCCGTGGCGGTTGGGTTGGCGGGCGCATGTGATGGAATTCATGGCGTATGCATATCTTGAAGCTGCATTTTTGTGACAACCGACTTCACAGAATGCCAGGCATACAAACATGACAAACTGATACATTTTATGAAAAGTGCCGCGCGTTTGTGTGACGTGTTAGTCATACACTTGTAAGTTGCAATCCGAATATACTATCGGATGGCTCTATTGCTCGGTACATGCTTGTGCTTTGTGGTGGACCAGAGTTCATATTTGCAATCCATTGTATTCTGCAATTGGTGCAAATGAGTGCTTTGTGCGCTTATATTTTTGGGGGTGTAGCATGGTAATCGTCAACCTTAAGTATGTATGAAGACATGTTTCAAGACATATATCTAGGCAAGCATCCATGTCAAATTAACATATAGTTTGATATCAATCGAAGATAGACTATATTCATCCGCCACTACTTTTGAGCAATGAAAATTTGAGGTTGGGAAATCATCATGTTGGTAACCATCGCTAAAGACTACAGTTTGTCGCACAATGGTACCCGCGTATGGTCTGACGAGATTTGACCGGTCACGGCCCAGTCATGTAATCGAGACCGACGGCACCTAGGCGATCGCGGGACCAAACGCCCGCCGTTACCGATGGTCCATGTCGACACCGTCCGCCCAAACCTGCGTCGACGGTGGCACGAAGATTACGCCACCGTGACGACCGTCAGCTCCACGGGAGGGTTGTCACCGTGTACTGGAATCCGGCCCGTCGACCTCCCGGGATACCCGGTGCAGGCCCTAGCCAGACCCCTAGATTCCGTAGTAGAGGTGCTAGAGGATTTTGATTAGGTATCCGAATCGCGTGTTTGAAGTTCGTGGGACCTTTTTGGGGTCCTCTCTAAACACTTTGTCGCGAATAATATCATTGAAAAAAACATCGGGGTGCGAAAATGGGCCAAAAACGCTGGTTTTGGGCCTGAAAAGGCCATTTTGAGTGCGCGGGTGCTAGGGGATTTTGATTAGATATCCGAATCGCGTGTTTGAAGTTCGTGGGACCTTTTGGGGGCCCTCTCTAAACACTTTGTCGCGAAAAATATCATTGAAAAAAACTTCGGGGTGCGAAAATGGGCCAAAATCGCTGGTTTTGGGCCTGAAATGGCCATTTTGAGTGCGCGGGTCGGTGTGCCAGGGGCACTACGACGTATACTCGGAATGATGTTTTTGGTTGAACGTGCATCAACTGGATCAGGGCCAGACTGAGGTGCAAACGATAGTTCGGTTCCGAGTTCTGAAGGCTAAACACTTCTCAAGTGCTCTACTTATTCACTCGTAACTCGGGCTGCAGGGTCAACCACCCGGCACCCGATGTCACACCACGGCCCAACGTTCGATTCCTGATCCGATCTCATTTCTAATTCCGATTCGTCATTCTCGATTCAGATGTCACGTCGACGGACTGACACGATGACTGTCATACAGTACTGTCATACTACTGTACTGTCATACTGTCATACTGTCATACCCCCGACATCTGATACTCGATTTCATTGTCTTTCTGATCCCGATGCGAATCCGGCCATTCCCCGAGGGTCTGACTAAGTGCCACGATGACCACCCCACAGTACTGTCATACTACTATAGTGTCATAGTGTCATAGTGTCATACTGTCATACCCCGGACATCTGGTACTCATTCTCATCGTGATTTCAAGCCCAATTTCACTGTCATCGTGTCAATCCCAGATTACTCCCGATGACACACACAGACGCATAGACATATCGGCTCACGCTGTGCCTCCGGGCACAACTCTCCCCCCCTTAGGAGTGGTCTACCTCCTGGGATCACTCCGCTAAGGTACCTATCTAAGTTCCAGTTCTTAGGTTTTCTGGTTCCTTCTTGGCTCCAGTTCTTAGGTTCTCTGGTTCCTCTTCGAGCATAAATTGCCTACCGCTACCAGGGCACCACTGTCATAAAGAAGGGTGCCACTTGGAATCTAAAGCGGGCCTTCAGTCTTGCGGAGGCGTAGATGTCGGAAAAGTTGTCGCAGCAGGGGCGCTGGTACAGGGTATACACTCGCGGATTGACCCGCTCCAGTTTGCTGCGGATGGGGTCCCAGCTGTGCAGTTTTCGGGTGGCTGCCGGTCGCCCATCTGCACGCACATGGTGTCGAAGCAGTGCAGCGTAGCAAGGGCGTGGGTGGTGCTGAGTTCGTCCATATGCAAGTGGGCTTCATGTACTGCATACCGTACATGCAGTAGGTGCACACCAGCGGGGGGGGAAGCTGGCGCATCATGGGGCGAAGCCGCAGAGCGTTGGGGAAGCGACCTCCGTCTGGGGTTTTCCATGAACCAGTGCTTCGGCTCTAGGTAGTCGATGATCTGTAATGTTCGCCGCACCGCGATCTTGTCAGCCTGAGGAAGGTCAGGAGGTCCTCCAGTGGTGCGCACCTGACTATACTGCAGAGAGGGCTGGCCCAAACGACATCGAAGAATCCAGGCGGGCATTCTTTGTAGTCCCACTGTAAGATGTCCTGCACATGAGTGGGATGCCAGATGTGCTCGGAGTCGAGGGTCGCCACTGAAGCGGTGGGGAAGCAATTTAGGAATTATCTCTCTACCGAGCCAGTACCGCTGAAAAGTACAAGGATCCTGGGCACACGGGTTGTCTCTGTCTGAATTGCCATTAGCTCCGTCACCAGTGCTAATGACCCATCTTCTGCGAGTTCTTGACGCTCCCACGGCAGAAGGGTATCATGCTCCATCTGTTCGAGCTGGTCCAGTTCATCGCAAGGGTTGGTGATGAGATGTGCAAGCGTCACTCCAGCTTGAGCAGAATTACGGCCACGTTGCTCACGACGCCGTGTGGCTTCGTCGCGAACTTGTGCTTCCATGCGCAGTCTCGCTTGTTCGAATTCACGAAGTTATTGAAGTGGGCCTCCGCGTTCGAGTTTGTCACAAGTCCTCCATTGGTCGTGGGCTTTGGAGTAGCCGGTCCAGCGAACTTTCCACTCCTCCACCTCTTTCCCTCGTACAGATCGCACTCGACGTGCGAGGATGCGTTCGACATGTGCCTCTTTCTACCGTCTACCACCACCTCTTCAGGCACTGCCAAGTGGTCGCGCGCGGCGAAGGCGTCCTGACCGCTGGTGTATGGCTTGAGGCGATGTTGAGCGAACACGTCGTGTATCCGCCAGTGAGGGGGGAGGCGTAAGCGGTACTGTAAGCTACTGGGGCTCCTCTGTCGGCCTCCGGCATGGTCATTTGCATATCGCCGAAGAAGCGCTCGGTTACAGGGAATGGTCCATGCCAGCGTTTAGTCAACTTTCTGCAGATGGAGCGATCCATTACTTTCTCGGTAAGATGCTTCGCCTCTATCCAGACCAGATCCCCGACAGCATACTCCCGCTGTCCGTGCGTGCGATCAAACTGCTCGCGCTGTCGTTGTTGAGCTATCTAGTTCCAACCGTTGTCTGGCGTCCCGCAGTTGCGACGAAAATTTCGCGGCGCAGACATAGTTGTATTGCTTGATAAACCCCCGGTTCCTTGGGGTACAAACCCAAGGTCGGTCAGGCGCGGACAGACAGTCATCAAATCGATCAACAAAACTAAATGATGATTTCAAGATAAGTCCTTACTTTTTAATCTTGCAATACTTCTATGTTACACTGTTAGTATATGCCTAAGCCGGCATAAACCCGGAGCACCTGCGGTTTAAACCCCGGTTTAAACCTGCAAAGTTTGGCCGCCGCGGTTAAAACCGGTTTCGGGTTAGCATACTTAAGGACCTTTAGCATACGTACTTAAGGACTTGAGACTCAATAAATAAACATAGTGTTATAGTGGATTTTTGATACACTCGTATCGGTACTTGACGACGGGACCACGGGAGTAGACCCGGTGGTGATGGTGATGTTGGTTTCCTGGGTCACTCTAACATACCACCATGCGAAACTTTCCTCGGATTTAGACGACCCTGCTGGTGGCATAGTGAACTACAAAATTTTGGAGCAGACGAGATCATGCCGGGCCTGACTTTGTGTCACTGTGACGGTCAGTGATGTCCCTTGCGTGCCAGTGTTCTCTGGCAGTTCCGTCGCGTTGTCACGGTTCGATGGACCCGTTCCTTTCAGCAGCTCAGTTCGGCAAACGAACCCCTAATACAACACCTATCGTATTTTATTATGCTATATTTTGCCTTCCACTGAGTGTCCTACCATTGCCTGTGTATATCTATTATATCCACAAAGTCAGTTTTGCTGTAAGAGAGGAATGCTCGAGAGGCAACCTCTACTAACACGAATACACGATTCCAGCTGCCTCTGTTCTTCAATTGCCTGCTTGCAAGATTACAGCGGACTCGTGACTTTGTCACTATTCTCAGCGTAAATGCTATATCAATATAATAATCTACTAACCGCCTGACCGCAGAACTTTGCCTAATGTCGGGCTGCCGAAATAATGTTGTCAATTCGGCATTATTAACTATTAAAGGGAGCAGCCCACGCGGTCGGGATTTCACCCGGTTAAAACCCTGGTTAAAACCTTTTTTGATCGTCGCGGTTAAAACCGGTTACGGGTTTACGCCGGCTTAGGTATATGCATGTGTATGCCAACCGCTATCGTGATCAGGTTGGTATATGCATATGTGTGCATCACTACTGCAAGTACTTTCTTAAGTTTTCTTAAGTTTTCTTAAGTTTTCTTAAGTTTTTCTTAAGTTTTCTTAAGTTTTCGATATAAACCCACACTATGCATATTTAAATCGGGGTAATTAGCTATTGGCCGACAGTATACTTAAGAATTATACTTAAGAGAACTTAAGAAAATGTAAGTACGTGGAAGCTTCTTGGTAGGAGGATATTGTCCACATGGCTCAAGGATAACTTAAGAAAACTTAAGAATATTATCCAAATGTAAGCACGTGATTGGCTGGAATGTCGGAGATATGCACACGTGTAAGAAAGCTATATGCTGGATATTTAAAGATTGTATACACATGCATGCACGTAATTGGCTGTTAAGAAGACACGTGTAGGCAGGACAATGCTTCCCATCGCACAGATATTTACAAATGTAACATTGTGACTGGTTCCATATTTAGGGTTTAAACCCTAAAACCCTTCAATCAAGCAGTCAGCAGCTGGGTACGTACACTACTATGGGATGCAACCCATTCCATCCAGCTTCCAGTTAACTATCTATCTATGTATGTAGTATAACCCACGTGGCTTTGTGACATACACGTGCAGAGTGACAGGCGAATGATTCTGCTGCCGTAGATAGATCTGCAGCACCGTTGGGAACGTCGGGGACTGCTCGCTGTTGCAGTTGTGAGAAGGCCTGGAAGCTGCGCATCCCACCCCAGATTCTCAGTAACTTACACCCCTTGCCGCTTGTGACTTTTTCGAGCAGCCTACGAGAAAATGGCACGTACGACACCACAGGAAAGTTCACATTCTTATTACCTGAACGAAGCGCGGAAGGGGATCAATGAATGCCTTGGATCTCACGCAGCAGGTGCACCGCATGGTAGAGGTTGTCGCCCGTGTCTTTACTCTTTGTTTCAACGAATAATGCCTTCGTTCCGATGAGCGCGCATGGCAGTAGCAGCTCTACGTAATCATTTCTGGCGAGCACAGCGATTCCTTGGTTCTCCATATATGCATCTTCTACTTGACGGTACGCTCGCAAACTGGCCAAACGGCACACCGTATGCTGGCTCTCGGTGTCTATCACCAGGTAGTATGCAAGGACCTTCGCATATGGGAATTCTGATAGGGAGTCCAGCCCAGTCGGGAGCATGTTCCCGAAGCCAGTGTCAGAGATGGAAACGTGGTAGGAGACTCGCTTCTCCGCCCTCGTGTACAAGGAAGACGTGAATTCCTCCAGATTCAGGGACATCCTCAAGTACACAATGATATCGCACGTGCATAATGCCTGTGCGCCCTGCTGCCGGGGGTGCAACATGCCAACCAAATGCTGCAGTTGTGCTAAGCAGCTTGCGAGGACGGGTGCGTCGTGAGCTACGCGCCTGCCGGTACCCATGAAATAGCAAGGAGATGTCTTAGCCTCCGCGGCTGGGTCCACAAGCCCAACCGAGACCGCTGCTTGGCCGGGGTAAAGCTCGTTGGCTAACTCCGGTAGGGAGCGCATTGTTGGATGCAAGCTTACATATGCCTCCAGGGTGAGCTTCTCGCACGTCCCATTCATGATGGCCTCCACAGGCTTGTTCTTGACGTGAGAGTCTTTCACGATTCATTTCGCCCGCTGAATACCTCGTTCCACCCTGCCAGAACTCCATGGCCGCACCCACATCCCCTAGATAGTATTCTTGCCGGAACAGGTGCACCACCGCCAGACGCATGTTGAATGTAAGCATCTTCGCCGGGCCCTTATCTTCCATGATCGCGGCGTGCTCCCACAAATGCTCCTTTGCCACCTCCCGCGCCCGCCGTACCTCCGTCTCCGTGAGGGGGCTATCTGCTGTTACCATCCCTCGCGTGTAATGCAACACCGCCCGCCGCAGGTGTTGTCAGGCAGCCTCCATGACCATGTTCCAATGGACCAGCAGATCGCCAAACACCAAGGTGAGTAGTATACCACGAAATTCAGGAAATCCTCCATGGTCCACATACCTGCCCCCCAACACCCCTCCCCGGGTACGATTTACACAAACTAACACAACAGCACACGCACTCCCCATAACGACAAACACCATTGCGCTTGTTCATGGATAGGTCAGGCACAGCCGCACCCTCACGTACCCTGCACATGTCGCGAGTCATTTCAGATAAGCACAACGTTTGGCGCTCTGTTTGAGCTAATGCCACGAACGAGTTGCAACCTCACAAAAACTGTCGCCAAAAAGATAGGGTTGCCAAGTGTGCCTCCATCTTTTCTTCTTTTCGATGGAAGCTTCTCATCGAAAAGCAGAAAAGATGGAGGCACACTTGGCAACCCTATCTTTTTGGCGACAGTTTTCGTCAGGTTGCAATTCGTTCGTGGCATTAGCTCAAACAGAGCGCCAAACGCTGCTATCATCAGTGCGTTTGAGCCTCTTTCTGAAATAATGAGCAGGGAAGACTGAACGTGTACGCACCCAAGTACTTCACCACGCAATGGTACGGGCGGCCTATGTCGTGAGGCGTTCGGATGAGGGCTGCCCGGCTTTGGATCTCATCAACAATCGCTTTCGGCAGAACCAGCCTAGGGTGCGTGTTGTTGCTCAGCTTGCCAAACCAGAGCTTGAGGCACCTCTTTACATTCCCGTACAACACACAATGTGCGAATGGGTGGGCATATGCGTGCATCGGGTCAAAGTACGGAATGCGCTCCAAGGCCCCTCGTCCGTGTCTCCCTGTGGCGTGTGCTGGTTCGGCGCCCGATTCTGTGCTCGCCACCATCGAGGCGTGCATCTGCTTAGTGATCATTGCATCGGCATCGTCCGCCCACACCTTCTTTGACCCTTTAGAGTTGGTCCATCCTTGCTGCTCCACTTCCTTGAAATAGCCCCGGAAATACATCCCTCGCCCCCCCGGACCAACAGTTCCCTCAAACAGACTGTACGGATCGGCGCGGTAACTGCTAATTCCCATGAACCTGCCCATCGTTATCCGCATAACGGAGTCGGCATACACCATTCCCAGGATCACGGTCAGCTGGTAAGATTTCTTGAGGAACGCATCGTGCACCACAAAAGCTGCTCCGTCCACTGTCTGACCCTTACTCAGGCTGAGCATCTCGTCTTCGAAGAGCCCCCATACCACCAACGGATTAACAATCTTCTGCCGTGGCCCTTTTGTCATCCATAGGTACTTGTGAAACTTGTCACGGTGCCTCATCTGCATTCGTGCCACCCCCATTCCACCTTCCATTCCTCAAAGATATGCGATAGCATTTGGCTTCAGATTCCTGCAGAGTGCAAGTGGCGTTACCTAAAACAGAGCGCCAAACCCTTGGTTTGGAGATCTCGGTGAAAGTCCGAGATGCCACACATTTACGAGGCGCGCTTCCTCGCACTTTCCCTTCCCCTCTCTTTTCCTTCCCCTCTCCCCTTGCAAGCTTGCTACTGCCACCATAATAAGCTAATAATGCCACAAGCCACAAGCTACGCTGGATACCTGGATTAACCTGTAGCCACTCCACCATCCAGATCCACCATCTTCATACGTACCGAGTAATGAAGGTCTTCGCTTTTGACCACCCCGACACCCATGGAGTAAGACCTGCACTCCACATCCCCGCGCACGCGCTCAGCCAGTTGCATCCGCGGCGGCTGGTTGCACGACATGCTTGTGTATATATGGGGTGTGCAAGATGGTGTGGGGGGGGGTCACCCAACATCTGAGTTGAACACTTGACAGTCATCCGCCCCGGGGGAAATCACCATCACGTGGTGCTCGGCGTATTCCACATAAGGATCACCTCCAACGGGGGTTTCGATCCTAGGAGCGTCCTGTAAGAGAGCGCCCTTAACGGACGCGTGGCGGTTTATGCTTCTCGCCAGTTCCGATGTCCAGAAGTCACACTGTAAGCGCGCGTCTCGGCGGGCACGGGCCTTGCAAAACTCTGGGCATTCCATCCATCTTCGGATGGTATCCTCGATCGGGAAATAATAGAACCACTCCTTCGGGCGCAACTTCTCCCCGTCCGCGGTTTTCACAACCTCAAACCGTCTTCCCTTGCAGCGCTTGACAACGATACCCGCTTCGTCTTTCTCCAGCACCACACCGCACTCCTCCATTGGGTCCCATTTCCTCGGATCTGGCTCTCGGGGGAAATGTCGGCACCACCGCGGGCATACATGAACCGCATATGCCATGTGATCTTCTACTTGCATGTAAGTCCGCATCCTATATAGGGTGCTTGGCAAGCGACATCGGGTAGGCCCACCCATCAGCATGAGCAGGACCTTCAGAAATCTGTCAAAAGCTGGCCGTGACCAGCCTTGGTCCATTCGCAACTGCATGAAGTAGTAGACCGCCTCACCAACGGTTATATCATTATCCGGATTGTCAATAAACAGCGGTTCACCTGGGCGGATGTCCCATTGCAGGTTCTCCGGCGGAGGCATGTCCACTACATTTTCTTCCTCAGGCATGTCCACGTCCTGCCCTTCCTCGGCCGTGCGCAAGAGTTCATCCATGAGACCTGCCTCCGTGGCCGTGCGCTCGTCCCACATGTCGTAGTCTGTTGGCCACGCCTGGTCGCAACCGTGGGCATGGAAGGCCTGCTTTATCAAACCGTGCGTACGAACCCCATACCGCATTGTTAGTTCTTTATACACCCGTTGTGGGCTGGCAATACACTTAGCACACAAGAATGTTGCTGTCGTACGTACCTGGACAAATATGTTTTCGTTATACTCGGTGGCATCACTTTCCAGACGTAGCTGCCCCAATAGCTGTGCGGTCTCCGCGTCGTCAGGTCCCTCCTCGTCTGAGAAGCCATCGGCACTTGCTTTAAGAAGGTCAGGCACCTCCTCTAGGTCGAACGACATATTCTCTGGTACCGCGCTGTCATGTGAGGTCTGGTTCTCCGTTAATTGCTCGTCGGGGCCGTACAGTTCCCCAGGCATGCGCATGGCCCCAATACTGGCCGGCCACGTAGGTAGCTTCGTCACACGCCATCTCGAAGTAACATTGCCACTTGCCGCGTTTATTGTCTTCGCCACCTTGGTGAGGCGGTCATGCTCCGCCGGAAGGCATGGCCCTCGTCCTGCAGGGAGCGCTCCGTCTCGTCGACGGAGGAGTGATCGCAGACTAGTGCGGGTGCCCTTGGACTCCGATGCAATGTCCATCACGTCAGATAGGCTAAGGCCGTACGTTGCATAAAGATCCTGCAAAAATACGACGATTGTTAGTATTCCACCGTGGTTGTTGGCAAACAAAGGTTGCACGCGCTGCCTCCCCCCGCTCATCCCCACCCCGTGAACACTTGGCCAACAGGAGGACGAAAGGCGCACACGCAGCAATCATGTCGGCGAGGGAAGCTTTCAACCCGTGAGGCAAGTTGCGACAGGCAGATGGAGCATGTACTCCGCGGGTTCTCAATATTAAAAATATTTGCATGTTTACGATGTCTAAGGGGCTGCGCCACGCCCTTCCCTAGCGCACTCCCTAGTGCGTATTGCATGTGCCCCACGTCTGTTCTCACACGACTGTCGTGTGGGTTCTATGAGTGATCGGGGTCCGCTATTTCCGTACTACGTCGCGGCGATTTATCAACACTACACCCGTTCCCAGAACGACGTGGTGCGCAGATGCTTCGGCCGCGCGTCCCCAAAGCCGCCTCGGTACTCGTCGGTTGTAAGTTCTCGGTTGTCACCGGAGCGATTTTCCACCACACTCGGTAGTCCTCCGTGACGTATAGCTCTGGGACGCGAACCAGATTCATTTGCACCAGCTCGTCCCAGTCAAAAGTCTCCACGGAGAAGTCGTCGTGGAAAACAGAGTAATCGAAGGCTCCGACGGGATCCTCCGGTCGGTCTTCCCACGCTTTCACGCCGATGCAATGGCACCGCATCACGGGGGGTGCCCCAGCGCGCGCCACGCTGCTGGCGTGTCATGCTCGAAGCAATCCATGCCAACGAAGATCTCCAGGTCGCGCACTGTGCCATGTAAGTCATCAACATCCGCAGGGTATATTTCCCCGTAGTCCGCATGCGAGAAGTCCTCCAGCAGGAACTCCCCCGCCTGTGTATTCCGATTCACGTGGAGCTTCTTCTGGTCCTTAGAGGACATCCCGGTGCGCACAAGGTGGGCCTTCCGTCCGACGGGGCAGATTTTGCTCATGTGCTTGTTGCCCTGTACACGCGCAGGCGCCGGTGGTTCCGCCATGCTCTTGGAGGAGCGCGCCGTTCGCGGAACGCCACGCCTTTGCACTGCAGATACCTTCTTCCAGGTGGCTTTAAAGGCAGCCTCAAGCGCCTCGGACGATTCCTTGTGTTTTAGCAGGTCGGCCGTCCAGCGCTTGTCCAGCGTCTCACGGGCCTGTTTCTCGTAGTGGTTGGCATGCTTGACAGGCAGAAGATTGAATCCAGGCATATGTACCGTAAAGAACACGGCCTTCGCAGTCATATTCACGCGCTTCCCCGTTTCCTTGTGCACTCGGGCGACATGCGCGACGAGGGTGGCGATGTCCAGCTGCTCTACTTGTGGAAGCAGGTCTTGCAGCAGGCGTTGCAGGCCCTCAAGGGCGCTTTCCTCCCCGAAGAACAGCTGGCTTAGCTTGCGCCTCTTGACTGCGAGCCATACAATACAGTAAGAACCCACATATAAGAAGACCCACCTATAAGAAGATAGCCGCTAGGACATTTTTCAAAAGTTAAGAATTAGAAGATTTTCTAGCCGCTAGAAATGCTTGGTTTTTACCTAGAATTAAGAAGATTTAGCGCTGGCGGGTACGACAACACCTAATATCAAAATCATTAATATGTCCCGCGTTATTATATTTGATATACAACGTAAGATGATGCACACTTCAGGAGTGATGTATACACTACAAGATGACATACAGTACACTGTAAGAATAATATACACGGTTAATATGGCAATATACAATGCACAACATTGTGTGTCGCATGATGTGTGGCAAAAAGTATATGCTTAAATTTTGACAGTGTGTGTTGTTCTGCAGGAAATATGTATGTCCCTTACAGTACTCTCTCATTGATTTACAACTATTTCATATAGTACACTTACGACTATTTCCTCCAACCGCGCTCACACCATACGATATGATTATGTCACTACTATTACATATGACTATCGTGTTACTGTATTGTCGAACTGCTGCACGCACAAGGCGCTCCCGCTGTCTATGCGCTCCCGCTGACTATGCTCAGTTAACACAAGCTGTGAATGCTATCCAAGACCCGTCCTGGCACTCAAGAAGTTGGCCGTCAGTCAAGTTCCCCACATATGTCTGTGGGGTCAAGGTGTGCTTTGCGATCCTGTCCTCGCAAGGGTAGTAGACCTGAAATACCGGCGTCCATTACTGTATTCGAACCTAATGTAAAGTGTCTACACACGACAGTGATAAAAACAAGAAGGTAGCCGCTAGCAGGCGACAGTGGCATCCGGCAAAAAACCCGAAATTAAGAAAGATCGTCCGCTAGCGGCAATCCACTCCCACGAATTATCACATCCTAAGGCCATATTTAAGAATATCTGCACCGCTAGATGCGATTGGCGGGGGGCTCATTTTAAGAACCTAGCGGCTAGGCATTTTCACCAGTCTTCTTATATATGGGTTCTTACTGTATCACGTCACCAACTACCCACAGGGCCCGGCTAGTCAAATCGACAACAAAGACTGCACGCACGGGCCGACTTACATGCTATATTGTTCTCCACCTGCAGCTCGTACGCGTTCTTTAGCCGAGGGCTGGTACGCACAGGTAATCGAAGGCACTCTGGAACTGCAAACCAGTCAACATCACGTCACCACCTACACACGGGGCCAGGCTAGTCAAACCGACAACGGAAACTGGTCCCAGGGGCCGACTTACTTGCTATATCGTTCTCCACCTGCAGGTCATTCGCGTTCTCATGCTGCGTGTTTAGCCGAGGGCTGGTACGCACAGGTGCCGAGTCGCTCCCTGGAACGTCTTCTGGGGCTGCTTGTGAAGCCACGGATTGCTCCCCGTTGATTCGTTGGCCTGTTGCGCGCGCGGCACGTCGGAGCCTCGTGCGCTGGAATCTAGCGCTGGTTCGCGGAGTCATCTCTGCCCCGGGCGCCTGTGCGCCGGACACTGCTGCCCCCCCCCCATGCAGATGTGCACCCCCCGGTTCTCCTGCCGCATCAGCCACCGTTGGCGTGCCGCACTGCGTGGTAGGGCTTGTTGGCGGGGTCGACACCTCCGTCCTCGGTGCCATGGGCTCCGCCCGCGCCCCACCTGCCGCAATGGGGAGGGGGTGACTGGTAAGCGCTTCAGCGCGTGTCAGTGGAATCACGAGATGGGGCCTCTTCGACGCCAGCGCCTGAAGGTTGAAGTTTTTGCACGCTGCCAAATCATCCGCTTGAAACCGAGCCAGCGTCATTCCCTTTTGCTGCATTATGCCGGCCCGGCGATTGTATAAACGAGCGTTCACTTTTCTCGTCGCCTCTCTCTGCGTCAGCATGGGGTAAATGGTGGTGACCTTCTCCACGATCATCGCATGCCGTTGCTTCGCTGGGGGGTCCCGCTTGAACGCCTTGCTGAGGTGTATTATGAGTCCGGCGTCGATATCGAAGGCTGGTGGAGAAGCCATGATGTAGGTTTCAATATCGCATTGAACCTCGGAGGCCTTCCTGGTTCTCGTGACCTTTGCCTTTTCCTGCACATTCCCCGGACAGCACACACCACATACCAACCACATAAGTAACATAACAACCATACCAACATATCAACAAACATATCAACCAACATATCAACCACATAACTACATCAAAACCGCATAACAAACTGGGCTTAACACCCCCCTCCCTTCGGTTTGCGCACGCGCCCGCTAGGCTCTCCAAACAGGTGGTCCGCCACTCGAGGCGGAAAGGCGGTTACAAAGGAACGCAATACTTGTTTATTTACATTTACGTATAGTTTACATCTAGGGGGCTGCGCCACGCCCTTCCCTAGCGCACTCGCTCCTATCGATGCAGACTGCTTATTTCTGACATTGCTCTACTGCTTAGATGAGTTTGCCACGCTGCTTTGCAACATCACTCTACCGCTGCGATGGGAGCTGCTCGACTCCAACTCGCTACTATCGATGCAGACTGCTTATTTCTGACATTGCTCTACTGCTTAGATGAGTTTGCCACGCTGCTTTGCAACATCACTCTACCGCTGCGATGGGAGCTGCTCGACTCCAACTCTGAACAGCAGCGCCTCTTGCCTGCACATGACAACAACCAGTATATTAGGATTTGTAAGGTTTTGTATACAAGGACACGCGCACGCCACTCCTAACCCACCGGCTGTAATCCATCACGCAGATGTCGATTGCAGAAAGCGATTGTTGATGAGATCCAAAGCAGTACCTGATTAGTTAGTCTTGGACGGCTTCTTCGATTTCTTCGCTGGCGCACCATCGGTCCGCGTCACGCGTCCCTTGCGCAATCTCTCCATTTCAGCTTCTTCGTTTCCCGCCGCTTCCTCCGTGAGGATCCGCATGAAGTGGCCAGGGTAAGTTACCCATGTCTGGTCATCTGCCGGAAGCTTGGGGTCGTATAACGGAACCTCCAGCATGTGCAGGATCCGGATGGGTTCGTTGCTCGTCAGTGGTTCCTCAGGGGGCGGGCAGAAGTACTGCATACTGAAGGGCGCATATTGGCCGTATATCGCGTTGTCACAGTCGGGCATGATGAGATTCTTGTGATTGACGCCTGGTGGCCACTTCCGGCGCACCACTTCCTCTCGAGTGGGGAATACCCGGTACACCTGCAGAACCCGTTTGGCCATGCTCGCCAGGACCAGGAACGAATGCTCGTCACTGTGCGTGCGCCTTCCCTGTATGCACATCACTGATGAATTCGGGAGCGTTCAGCCACTCCGGGCGGCGGCCAGATCCATCGCTCCAGGTGGGGTTTGTGTGAATATACTCAACTAAAGCCTCCCGCAGCTTGACTGTAAAGAACTTCACGCCGCTCCATTGCACTTGGTGACAGGGTCGTCCATCCGGACATGTGATGTACGGAGCAACCACGGAAAGCCAGCAATCACCGTCAAACGGGACATCCCTTAACGTTAGCCCAGCGGATGCCAGGTATTCCTGGAGGGCGTGGTCGGTTGCAAAGCCCTGCTGTTGCGCTGGTTGTACATGGGTTAGCTGCATTCTGGCGTCCAGAACACCCGGCTCAGCGATCACGTGCGGGCCGTCGGTCTGAAGTTGCTTGACCTCCGTGTCAAAAATCAGTCGACCTTCCTCGCCTGGCGCGTCACACGCAAAATCTAGCATCAATCGCATGTCCGCAGTCCGTACATGGTGCACCCGTCCATCATTGCCATACACCAAGGTGCCCTCCGTCAGGCCTTGGGGGCAGGGCGGAGCTGCCCCGACGACGCGTGCTTCCGGGGCCGGTGTGGCCGCGGGAGCAGCCATTGGTGCAGCAGCACTGGTCGCCGGTTGGCCCTCCAATCCGCATTCCATGGCTGCCAGCGTCTTCCTAGGGCGACATGTTTTCCTGCCGGAAGTTGCCACGTGCGATGGCACGGTGGGAGGTGCTGTAGTGGCAGGCATAGGTGCACTCCTCGCCTTAGTGTTACGCGCAGCCAGCCCAAGGCAAGGTGGGACTGCCTGCAATGAGGCCACGTTCCGATGCCAGCCAGGGGTATCCTTTGGGGACAGGTGGCAACTGCACCGACACGCGAACGTGGGCCGTGAACAATTCCAGTTGTGGGTGATGACGGAAGCCACAAGCTTCGCCAATTCCATGCCGGGAAAGCTAAGCTGGTGTAAGAGTTCACTGGTTAGGTAACCGTTGGCGTCGAACATAGGCTGCCTGACGGGTGTCGTCCGCCGTCTTCGCACCGCCGCCTTCCGCTTTCTATCCGCCTGCCGCCGGAGCTGGGCAGCTGGAGACCGGTTGCGTGAATATGGCTTCTTGGGCGGCTTCTTAGGCTGCTCACCACCGCCAACAGCGGGTGTGTGGCCAAGCAGCACCGCATGCTCGTCAGCGCGAGCAGCAGCCGGAGCTGCTGCTCCTTCATCCGTCGCCACCATGCTGGGTTTGGCTGCAGTTCGATGTACAGACACGCAAAGCGCCTTGATCACTGACTGCATCGTGGGGCAAGACACTTGCATCTTCTGGAAGAGCGGGTGTTCATGGAACCCCTGCACCGTTGACGCTTGCACAACAACCTGCCCCTCCCCATACTGCAGGGGGGGTCCCGCGCATTGCTCCGCGCTTGGTGCCTCTGCCGGAGGCAGGTTCCATTTCACATCCCCGAGGGAGGCGCGCTCTTCAGGTGAGAGGTCGGCACTCGGACCGAAGGCGAGCAGAATCTGGCGCGCACCCATGGCCACGTCTGCAAAGTTGACAACCGCGCGCGCACGTGCCTCCGCCGGTTCCAGCGCCTGAAAGTCCTGCAACGTGGCGGCATATCCCCGGTGCCTCTCGTGGACCATTAGCGGTGGCCTTATTCCCCTCTCATTCCGGAAGTCAAAGCACTTGCCGCACATCACGTGCCCCACTTGCGTCAGATCTGTACCCTCGTGAAGGGGGTGTATGCAAGCCTTACAGGCGTGCACCCTTGGCAGGAGATCGTACCCGCCCTTGAACTGGATGGCATCACCGCATGCTATGCACACCATTCGTATAGGCATGCCGTACATCTCCGTGAACCCGTGTGAGGCGATGTGCACCGCGTTGTCCAGGTCGATGACACCCTTCTCCAGGTACGAGAACGCATGGTACACGCAAAGGGACAGGGACCTCTGCCTGAATAATCCTTCCAGCCCAGGCACGGCCTGACCAGGGCACTTTCCCTGGTGTGCGGTGAGCGTGGCCGGCCACACGGTCATCCAACCGGGCCCTCCTCCCACGCGCGCCTGCTGGAAAGGGGAGGCGGTGGGGAAGCCCTGGAAAGCCGCGGGCAGCTGCATGACACCATCCTCGTTCTCCGGCCAGTACTTCGTCTCAACCGTTTCAGGCAAGACCTCAGTGTAACCCTGCTCATCCAGGCACATCAGGGCGGAGTAGGTACGGATTCCAGGCTCACCATACACCCGATCCAGCCCAAGCAGTTCCTCCATGGAATGCGCATGAACGTCCGTGTGCTTGACCTGACTGGGGCTGTCAACGCAACGACCGAGTACAGCAGGCGCCGGCAGGAATACTTTTGTGTCCGGCGTCCTCTCCCCCAAATGGCGATAGATACAGTCTCCCCGCCGCACCATCTCATCTCGCATGTACCACCACACTCTACGAAACACTCGCTGCGGTTGGCCGCCATGCGCGTCACCAGCCTCCCATAGGCAATAGACCTGCGCCCGGCCGTGCGGGGATATCAACGGTGGGGTTTTATACTTCGCCACCGCACTCGAAAACAGTCCACCCACCACGAAGAACGGTAGTAGACTTTTCGAACTCGGATTCAGCGTCTCCTCATATTCATGACGAACCAGTTCCTGGGTGCTAACGGCCAAATCCCACCAGGCACGAAGCCGAACACAGAAATCTTGGAGGTCCTCCACCCCCATCCTCATGAACTCCGGGGTCAGGGGGGGCTCGCCGAAAGCTTCGCGTGCAAGCTTCCAACTTTTGGTGTTGATCGTAATGTTACCGTGCAGCTTTTTTCGGAGCTCGGTAATAGTCAAGCCCGTTTCAATTAATTGCCGGTTACTCCCCCTAGGGAGGGGCTCGTCAGGAGGTAATGCGCGCTGCGCCTTCCGAAGCGTCTCTTCCTCGCTGCTGTATTCCTCAAGTAACCGCAACAATCTACACAGCTCCTTGCTGATCCAATCTATCCATTTCAGGATGACCTCTATGTCTGCCAACTGGGCCGTGTAGACGGCGAGCGCCGCTCCTCCTCGGAACTCCTTGATGGCATTCAACTGGTCGTCATCTGCCGAACATCCCGCACTGATGTGGTAATCCAACAGGACGTCTACGTTCGCCGGATACTTTTGGGTGTGCACGGAATGGGCGTCCGCTCCTGGGAACAATCTTAGCCATGGCTTGTCCCCGTACTCCTGCCCCCCCTGGCCCACACAACCCCCCTGTACTGTAAGGTCGCGTATTAGAGGAGCTGTCCTCACACCGCACCGAACATGGGCATAGGTTGCAATACACTTATGTGGCCCAACCCACATGCGCCCACGGTCCACCGCACCGACCCGAAACAGCCTCTTACATCCTACCGGCCACACCCCCTTATTATGGTCGCGTGTCGGAGGAGCTGTCCTCACACCGCACCATACGTATTCAGTGTGCCCTGTACGCGCATCGCACCACCTGAGAGACGACATACGCTCATTCAACAAGACGTTCTAAAATTTATTTCAAAAGTTGCTTACATCTAGGGGGCTGCGCCACGCCCTTCCCTAGCGCACTCGCTACTATCCATGCAGACTGCTTATTTTGGGCATTGGTACTCCGCTTAGATGAGTTCACCGCAGACCACCACTATCTCAGCCACTATCGGGGTTCACAGTTCACATTGTCCCACTGCTGACACGAGGTCGCGAAGCTCGGGTATCTGATGCAAAAAACGGCCCAATATTACCCCGCGTGATCATACGGGCAGCGCAGCGTACGCTCAAATTCTTGAACACATAACCGCCATATTCCCATAGCCCCGCCATATTCCTCCATTCCGACACAGCGATGGCCTTGCATTCGTGTCGGTGTGTCCGCTGCCAGTCTCCGCGCTGACACTCAGGTGAACAATACACACGCAAAAGGCACCCTCCGCATTGACGGACGCCTTTCCCAATCAGGACACGGCGACATACGGAACAAGGCTCTTGTCTCTTCGGCAGGGAGCTCGGGGGAATCGGTTGACAGTATTCCGCAAAGTGCGCATGGATGTAGATTATTGTTCTCCAACACTCGTGGCCGTGGGAGCACTGGTGCGGAAAACTGGTGGATTCGCTTTGCCCGCGGTTTTGAAAAGATGAAGCGTAGATACCTTCCGCTGCACGTATGCATACCACACGATTGGCATAGTCAGGTCTGCCGTATTTGGGATTTTTTTTAGTGGTACGCATCTGCCGAAATATGCACTCCGGCGCGAACTGTGATACATTGTATCCAGTGCATTTTATGAGAGGTTCGATGGGATTCTCAGGACACCATGCCTCCACCATGATATCTCCACGCGCAGGATCCCCTGTCGCGGCATACTTGTCTTGCACATACACGAACGCCATCCACGTCTCGCCCGGCCGGCCAGTGGTCACCCAGCTTTTCCTCCACCATCCGCGACGCAACTGACCTTCCACGACAACATTGCCTGATTGGAGCGACTCCACCCGCCATTGGACGACACGGTGGAACATGGTTCGCACGGCGGTAACCACCAGCGCCAAGAAAAGGGCACGCGAAGAAAACGGTCGTGGATCATAGCGCAGTTCCGGGCACTTTAGCGAACCGAACATCGCACATGCATCGCTTTCGGGCTCCCATTGCCTTCGTGCAGTTTCCGGCACATCCAGGAGAAACATCTCTGCATTCCCTTGGGGACGTGCACCCTCCAACAGCGAGCCCCATGATGCATCCGGGCCGTACAGGCAATGCCCGTGAAACTTGAACTCAAAGGAGTACGATTCGGCTCCCTCCACATTTTGACGCATGCGGCGGACATAGCAGAACGCCCGACATCGGTACCGCAAAAATTCAGTCATGTCCACCCAAGAGTCAAGCGTCATGTACGCATTCGCACACGCGGATCGCAGCGGTTCGTGACCCAGACCGGTTAACGTGCCTGCAACCTAAAACACCGCACAATCGATGTTCAATACACTTTAATGCCAAAAGTATTACTCATCTGGAAGTTTTAGGTGCCTCCATAATGTACCGTTAATAATTGGAGCATTAAAACGGACAAGTGGTGCGCGCTCACGTGAGGTCTACAAGTGTACCGGCGGGCACGGGCGGAATCCACTCAACGACAATGCCGTATTTCGCGAGTACAAACAATACACCAATTCCCAAAGAAGCTCATTTTGGCTTTACACATAACAAGTGTATAGAAATTGTATTACATATCTTGTTCTCCCTCACTATTCAAGAGTGTTATTAGCTGTTGCCAATGAGCTGTTGCCTCGTTATTAACACTATCACTATTCCATGTTGTCATAAAAGCTAGATGATCCTCAATGGTCCACCTCCACGGTGCCGGCGGTTTGCGGGCCGTGCACTCCATCCTATGCCCAAACGGCGCCAACCTCCAATGCGCACGCTGACAGACTATGTCGCAATAGCGTACTTGCCGGCATGGGCACCGCCTCCTGGTTCCACGAGGCAGCCTGGTCTTGCACAATGAGCATCGGCCAATCCGAAGTGCGGTGGCACGCCAAGCTGAGAACGCCGCACACTTGGCGTTCACTGCATCCACTTGAACGCCAAGCTCCGCGTAGGTCAAGAGACGGCTGACAGGAAGGAGAGGGGAGTCTTCTGAAATGGAGGGGGCATCTGTAAGGTCTCGGTGAAGCTGCGTCCCAAAAAACGATTGGAAGACGTTGGTGAAGTGTAACCGAGGGTGACCCCACGGACCGTGAACAAGCACAACCTCCCCCCACCAACCATGGCAACCGCTGCCGTCGAGGGGCGTGGCATATACACGAAGTCGCAGCAGGCCCCGTAGGCCGTAGGGATGTCCCAATTGGGGCACAGACCAGCCGCTCCGCGGCCACCCTGCAAACTCGAAAAAGTTGGCGGAGGGGTCAGCGGACACTCCCCGGCCTTCACGAATATAGCGTGATGAAGATGTTGATCACCAAAGACGTCCAGCAGCAAGCTTTGCGCGTGCAACGCAAAGGAGTCCGCCGAGCTCTCAGGCCATAACCCACCAGCAAGACGGCGTTGCTCCAGCGTCCAGATTTTCAATAGAGACCACCGCTCCAAGCCAACCTGGCTGCAATACGCGTGACGAGGTGTGGATGTTACCTGCAGCAAAAGGCATGGTACGTCGGTTTTCAGAAGTAAAAAAACCAACCATCTCCATCCAACTGGCTGGATCGCTGTGATTTATCGCATGCCAGGAAGGCAGCTTTGCAGCCGCAATGCAGGCATCAGGCGGGAACATATGAACATCATCCAATACCCAATACGAGGACATCGGCGACAAACCTACCTCTTAGGTTAGCATCCAATGGCGCTTATTGGTTTCCCAGACATCACTAACTTGCCATCGGTAGCCGCCTTGGAGGCCACAAAAAGACGGGCAAGGCTAGCGGCGGATGGCCGTTTCGCGGGCTCGCGGTGCACGCAGTCCATAACTGGGTTCCAGATTGCACGGCTGACATAGGTATTGCTCGACCGCTTCCCCAGGATGTCATGCACAGTCGCGCTGGTGGCATCATCATTAACTCTCTTAAGGGCGTCACGTGAATCTCGAATCAAGATGCGCACGAGGATCGGGGCAATCGCCCACATGTCGGTTGCAGGTGTCGGTCCTCCATTACTGTACTCCGGCGCATACACGGATCCAGGCTTGTGATGTGCATCGTCAGGCGTTCCGGAGGTCCATCGGTGCCTTCGGTAGTGGTCTTCAGGCAGCCCTTCCCTATGCTGCCGCCTTGATAGCCCGAAGTCGATGATGACCAAGCTGTCGGGCCTCGTCGGGGAAAGCACCATGTTTGTTGCCCTGACGTCCCCGTGGGAGATACCGGCTTTATGCAGCGCAGCAAAGCCTGTCAAGATTCTGGCGCACAGGTCTCTCTTGAAGGTCATGGTAACAGCCACGGGCGGTTGTGCCAGGAAGGCGTCCAGGGAGATGCCGTGGTCCATGGAAAGTAAGAACGGTGCACATGCGGGACGTTCTCGTTCGCCAAGCTGCCGCAAACCGAAGTGGAGTATGGGCGACACGTACTGCGGAGCTGAATTCGCGGCGAGGGTCGTCATGTATAGTTCCCGAGCAAACTCGGAAAAGCGGGTTGACGCGCTTGGCCAGTGCTTTAGACTGAACTCTTTGTACACCAAAGGAACTGTGCCGTTGAGGGTGCAACCGACTCTGGTTGACGCGAAACCGCCGTCGCACTTTTTCGCCGGACCTAAAGGATTTGAGAACGTGACCATATTGTAGGAGACTTCACCCAAGTTGCAGTTCTGCGCCAGAGTGCGCGCGACATCCGGGCCGTAACGCCAGGCGGTTGTGCGTGGGTCTCGTGAGCTGGGACGACGGTTCACGGACGTGAGTTGGGAGTAGTACTCCGAGCAACCACCCACGAATATGGGAAGCGGTGCTTGTGGAAGGGGTTTCTTCTCCTCGACAGAAGCTTCAAGTGCACTATTTGCCCTTTCCAACTTCACTAGTTTTTTCTTAAGACGCTTGGACTTGTTGTTACGGCTGCGGGTTTTGCGTTTCTTGGTCTTGCAAAAGGTGCAGCAACCGCCCTCCTCTATCAGACCTAGTATTACATTTAATGATGTTACACACATACGACACGCCACAACGCACATGCGCCCACGGTCCGCCGTACCGGCCCGCAACAACCACATAACTCCTACCGGCCACACCCCCTGAATATGGTCGCGTGTCAGAGGAGCTGTCCTCACACCACACCAAATATATCCCGTGTGCCCTACCCACATGCGCCCACGGTCCACCGCACCAACTCGACACAACCACATACATCCTACCGCTCACACCCCCTTGTTATGGTCGCGTGTCAGAGGAGCTGTCCTCACACCGCACCAAATATATTCCGTGTCCCCAACCCACATGCGCCCACGGTCCACCGCACCGACCCAAAACACACACACATACATGCTACCGGCCACACCCCCTTAATATGGTCGCGTGTCAGAGGATTTGTCCTCACACCGCACCATAGATATTCGGTGTGCCCAACCCACATGCGCCCACGGTCCACCGCACCGACCCGAAACAAACACACACTTCTACATCCTACCGGCCACACCCCCTTGTTATGGTCGCGTGTCAGAGGATTTGTCCTCACACCGCACCATAGATATTCGGTGTGCCCAACCACATGCGCCCACGGTCCACCGCACCGACCCAAAACAAACACACACATCTACATCCTACCGGCCACACCCCCTTGTTATGGTCGCGTGTCAGAGGATTTGTCCTCACACCGCACCATAGATATTCGGTGTGCCCAACCCACATGCGCCCACGGTCCACCGCACCGACCCGAAACAAACACATACATCCTACCGGCCACACCCCCTTAATATGGTCGCGTGCCAGAGGAGCTGTCCTCACACCGCACCATAGATATTCGGTGTGCCCAACCCAAATGCGCCCACGGTCCACCGCACCGACCCAAAACAAACACACCCATCAACATCCTACCGGCCACACCCCCTTGTTATGGTCGCGTGTCGGAGGATTTGTCCTCACACCGCACCATAGATATTCGGTGTGCCCAACCCACATGCGCCCACGGTCCACCGCACCGACCCGAAACAAACGCATACATCCTACCGGCCACACCCCCTTAATATGGTCGCGTGTCAGAGGAGCTGTCCTCACACCGCACCATATATATACGATTTGCCCAACCCACATGCGCCCACGGTCTGCCGCACCCACCCAAAACAAACACATACACCCTACCGGCCACACCCCCTTAATATGGTCGCGTGTCAGAGGAGTTGTCCTCACACCGCACCATACGTATTCAATGTGCCCTACCCATTTACGCCCACGGTCTGCCGCACCAACCCGAAACATCCTCGAAAATTCCAGCTACCACACCCCGTTTCAACCGAGCCACGGGTCCGGGGGCGCGCCTCGAGCCTTGCAAAACAAGGACACGCGCACGCCTCTCCTAACCCACCGGCTGGGATCCTCACCTACCCCGACCGAAAATGCAATGTAGCCACGGGTACAGGGGGCGCGCAGCGAGCCTTGAATCAGGCCACGCGCACGCCGCTCCCGACCCACCGGCACATCATCGGGGAAAAGAAAAACAACCATTTGTCATGTAACCTTACCGGCCGGTCGAAGCAGTACCCTCCCGAGCTGACCACCATGCAGACACCAACACAAGTGGAACACGCTTGTTGTACGCACGTCTCTTTTTAAGCAACCTCTGACGGCGGAACGTGTGACATAAATTAGGTTCAAGATATGCAAACGGTTTCAGGAAACGCAGAAAACTCACCGGCGGTTCTGCAGGCTCTTCAGGCGCGCCGCCTTCTTCACCCGCGGGCTCCTCGTTGACGTCCTCATTGAGGTCCAACGCGGCTGCTGCACCGGCTTGGCCAGCTTGGCCCACAACCTGCACACCCGATAACCCGACTGTGTGGGGGGAAAAAACAAACGCAAAACGTCGGTCTAAGACCATGCTGTTTCACAAAATTTTAACTGAAACTCGCACCGGTGGATCTCCCCCGTTCCCGCCGTTGGAGCGTCCCGCCGCAGCAAGGAGTCTTGCTGCGCGATTGCTACCAGACGTACGTGCGGGAGGAGAAGACGCCATGTTTATTATATATTCAAACTTCAAAATTTCTACTAGGGCGGAAAGGGAAGGTGGTCAAAAAACCTTCTCTTTCGAAAGAACGAATAAGCCCCGCCCGCCGCAGTTTAAACCCTCGCCTGATTTGAAATCGAGTGTTCCAAGTATTTATTATTTTACAGTATATATGTCACATGCGTGGGTATGATGACGATCGCGATTTTGATTGGACTACACCACTTACAGGCTTTCCCCATTCACGACATTCCCTGACATATTTATAGTGCACGCGAGCCTTCGCGAATCAGGTTGCCACAAACTTTTATACCTCGACTGATTCAGTGTGTATAATTACTCATCGTCGACTGCCAGACAAATCTTTGGCCTTTTACAAACCCAGCCTCTTCGAGTCATATCTCCTAGCATCGCGCCAGTCATTCTGGGGCTCTCGCGTGAACCCTGGGGCATCCTGAAGCGGGCTTGGTGACATTCCTATGTCATCGGGTGTATAATTCTACCGATTTATACCGACTTAAGCAAACTTAAGCAAACTTAAGCAAACTTAAGAAAACTTAAGCAAACTTAAGCAAACTTAAGCAAAAACCTTGTTCTAGTGCATGTATGGCAAGTATTTGTGACCAAAATGATTATTATCACAGTGTGAATGGTGCACACGTTACAGTATAATGGCAAGTTGCAGTATGTGATAGTGATGATGACCTGTGATTAGTGGCATGAGTGTGTTAACTTGTCACTCACTGTCAGCATGTATTATAATAGTGGAATAGTGCTGCATGGTGTATACCACGGTATGTGTGTGAAATAGTGATGACATTGCACACTATTATTGTACAACATATGTGCGCATGCTGATGATTGGTATACCACACATTATCACTGCGCAGCATCATATGTTCATCTGATGTAAAACGATTGTGCGTTCAACTGCAAGTATTGTATGTACATCTGCGAGTATTGAATGAACATCGTGGTTGCATGCTATGTACGCGCGTAACACATATTGCATGTCGCGCTGCATGTAGATGCACCACGGATCATGCGCCCTCAAATCGTGCGTCCCCTGCATACGATAAATCATCGCAGGTGTGCGTCGCACTGTACGAGCTAAAATCATCGTGCGTGCGCGTCGTACGAACGATTCGTGCGGATCATTTGCAAATAGCGAAATCATCATATGTGTGCGTTGCACTGAACGATTCGTGCGGATTATTAGCGAACATCGTTGTCGCCAATTTATTTCACACAGTATGTCGCTGTCGCCGGTATATGTCGCATCTTGACACATATGTCATCGGTCATATCCCTGACAAATTTCGATTTTCAAGTCTCGGTTATCAATCAATAGTAGTTATTCTGATAATCTGAAATTTGCTATCGATTGATACCAATATTCCGATAAATCGATTTATCAGAATATTAGCGCAACCAATACCGTTCGTTGAGGATCAACAATATCTGACTGTTGTACAAAATGACCGTTTCGATGGCGACACGATCTATAACTATTCACAGTGTTAGAGCTTCGAACAATGCATTTTCCCGTCGGATCTTGAGGTTGGTCGAAGCACGCTATGGGCGCCTCTTTGAGCGCGAATTCCTCACGGAATTTTTACCATCAAGCCCCGTCGCTTCGGCTAGGGCTTAGGTAGCCAATGTCATTCACTTTGCCCACTTACCCTCCCGCAAACAATGAAGAAATCAATTAGGCAATCATACTTAAGGACCAGATTTAGGTTAAACTTTACAAGGTGAAGGTCTGAGTCGCGTTTCTTCCGGAGTAATGCCTTGAAGGTAGGCACCGTCGGTCCGTCGCCTTCCACCGTCTCTTCCCCTTCCGAAGAAAGTCCGAAAGTCAATTCCTTTTCACCGCCTGTATTCCAACGGTGATGAAGTTCCATATGTGAACTTATCCCTTGTAAATTAGGAACTTATCCCGTTGACAAAAACCCCAGTTTTTGCGAACGGGATCCGCCGTCCGCGCTTTTTACGCGCTTATGGTATGGCTTTGCGGAAAGCCCTACAACCGCACACGATGCATTGCGGCCTCAGTACTCCTAAGATGGCATTCTGAACGGTTCGATGTTTCTTTTCACGTTTTCATACGTGAAAATAATCATAACCTCAGATGGTGGTCTGTAGCAAATGCCCGCACCGTTCAAAACCGCCCCGCGCTCACCCTTTGAGGTGGTCGCCCCAAATTCGCACAATGAAGGGATCCCGTCTGGGATGAACTCATGTGTTGCGAGAACAGGTGTTCCGCTCGGGTAGAACTGGCTAAGCTCCCATAAACAGTCCGGCCGAGTGCTTTTATCATGCATCTCGGAAACCCGGATAATACGAAGTAATGACTGACAGTACAGTACTACTGTACTGTCATCCTAGCTACTAGCGGAGTCACGGTTCCGATCAGAGACGGGTCAGGCTAGGGGCTATCAGAGCCCATAATAATAACCCTGAACCTAAAGTCCAGCACACCACCCGGAGCTGTGACCGTAGCTAATAGGGCTAGGCAAGCGGAGCTAACTAAACAGATAACAAACAGCAACTTCACTGGAAACAGATATACTTTAAGCTGGGTGCCCGGGGACTTGTCCCGGCACAACCCACTACTGCGGCCAAGGCTAATCAAACCACCAGGATAACAGATAAGCACATTCAGCCACTGCAAAGCTGGTCGGCAGAGCCGAGTTCAGCGGTCGGATTCCAAGGCAGAAATACTTCCGAAGTGAGTTGAGATGATAATTGAAAGGCGTTGACACCACCAGACCCAAGTGGGTCAGGCGGATCCCAAAGCGGAGTGTTGAGACTCTCAAATTGCAGAGCCGCTGAGGTCGATCGAGAAAAGAACGGTTCCACATCCCGCGGCGGCATTGACGAACCAGTGGTAACCACGTGACATAAAACTCTCGCCCGAGAACTTGGAATTCTCGCCCGAGAATTTGGAGCCGGGCAAGGAGAATCCAGCAATGCACCACCGAGATGAACCGCACCGTGGTCGTAAGTGGCTCCGGGCTCAACCAGGCCCCTGACACCACCGCTGACCACGAGTGTCGGCATCGCCGTAGCACTGAAGAGAAATGTAGCCACCATGAAGATAGTGAGTGCAAACTGACCGATGCCAAATGGCTTGGAGCCTCTGGGGACTCCGAATCGCCGAAATGCCGTAGTCGCCGGCGTTGCACCCCCCTCAATTTCAGTCAGGCAGACTTCATCGTCATCGGAATCACACACCTCAACAGGCTCAGGGTCAACGTCAAGCCAGTCAGGGTGGATAGTGTTGAATGTCTTGAACGAGTTGTCAGCAGAAGCCATCGGGCCCCCTACAAATTTAGAACCTTGTGTTTACCTTGTGTTTACCTTGTGTTTCGAGCCAAGTAGGGCCCTACCTGGGCAATGTCGGCAGTAAAATGGCAAAACCGGCCCAAATCGGGTGAAATGAAGTTTCCGATAGTTTGTTTTTTATTGTAGATATCGATGGTTTGGGTCGATGTAAGACATATGGAGCGAAGTTTTGGGTGGAATGGCTTTGGTAACCTCATTTTTTGAGGCCTCAAAGTTGTGCTACTCGGTACCTGCCCTGTACTTGGGGCTGTACCTGGGCTGTACTTGAAAACATTGGAAAAAAATATTTTCAGAATCTGTTTTTTTTGGGCTATTACGCTTATTTAGTCCTTACTATGGACAGTCTCCAAAGATTTAACTGAAAAAACATTTTACACTTCCTGTTACAGCACCTCAAAGTTAGGTCAGTATGGGCATTGGGTAGGTAAGGGGTAAGTAGGGGGCAATACCTACCCTGTACCTGGGCTGTACCTGGGCTGTACCTGGGCTGTACTTGAAAACATTGGAAAAAAATATTTTCAGAATCTGTTTTTTTTGGGCTATTACGCTTATTTAGTCCTTACTATGGACAGTCTCCAAAGATTTAACTGAAAAAACATTTTACACTTCCTGTTACAGCACCTCAAAGTTAGGTAAGTATGGGCATTGGGTAGGTAAGGGGTAAGTAGGGGGCAATACCTACCCTGTACCTGGGCTGTACCTGGGCTGTACTTGAAAACATTGGAAAAAAAATTTTCAGAATCTGTTTTTTTTGGGCTATTACGCTTATTTAGTCCTTACTATGGACAGTCTCCAAAGATGTACATGGCAATGTCTGATCCTCAGTACTTGAGTATAGATGCATGATAGGTAGGGCCCTACTTACCCTTGTTTATGTCTAAACATGGCCATACTTACCCTGTACTTGAGTATAGATACATGATAGGTAGGGCCCTACTTACCCTTGTTTATGTATAAACATGGCCATACCAGACTAGTACTTGAGTATAGATACATGATAGGTAGGGCCCTACTTACCCTTGTTTATGTATAAGCATGGCCTTACCTGACTAGTACTTGAGTATAGATACATGATAGGTAGGGCCCTACTTACCCTTGTTTATGTATAAACATGGCCATTTCCGATCAGTACCTGAGCATAGATACATGATAGGTAGGGCCATACTTACCCTTGTTTATGTATATACACA
>LGRX02008474.1:0-10476 GCA_001247695.2 Cymbomonas tetramitiformis
CAACAAGACGCCGCCGCCAGCAGAGGGCGTTCGTACGAACGACAAGCCCAAGTGCGTACGCTGCTTTGGAGGGGGCTGGCATGAGTCCGATCCTGAGCAGTGCAGGAGCGGCTACAAACACGTCAAGATGCCTGCTGGGTTCCACGAGAGCAGACTTGGTTCCAGTAAGTGGTGGGACGCGGAGAATGCCGCCCTGCGCATGTACAGCTTGAAGAACCGCTTCAAGAACTCTGACTGGGGCATCCTGGTGACGGACTGGCAGCAGCTGTCCAACGACGAGAAAGACAAGTACAGAGCCAAACAGGCATCGGAGGACAAGCAGAAGGGCGCCACTGGCAACCCTGAGGCGTTGAAGGCAGAGTACCAGGGCATGGTGGCTGCTAGGAAGACGGCCAGTCGTGCGGGCAGTGTGAAGTCGCAGGTGCTGTCCGAGGATGAGGGCTCCGACGAGGAGCCAGTCGCAGCGCGCGTCGCGGAGAGGGAGACGCACATCATCGATGCACGCGCGCACCACCATGGCAGCGCAGGGGTAGGAGCGCCATCTGGCCCTCCAACCGAGTTACTCTCAGCTATGGCCGAGGAGATGGGCGAAGAGGCGCTCTCGAGCGCCCTCAACACCTTGGGTTTGGGGGCACTCCCCGAGACGCGGTGCAAGAGTGCGGAGTCTGAGCTCACAGCGGCTCCAGCAGTAGCCCTGGGAAGTACCCAACGCATGAGGGGCTTCCCAGTAAAGACACCCGAGGAGTACGAGGCAGACGCACAGGTGCCCATGGCGCCTGCGGCGGACGAGATGCAGAGGAAGGTGCAGCTCATGGCCTCCGTGATCAAGAGTCTGGGAGCAGCTTTCCGTAAGCTAGCTGCTGGACTCGTGGCAGAGGGTCGCATAACAGCTCCAAGGGGTGTGGAGACCTTGGTGGAACTGGCTGAGAGCAACCAGCTCCCCGTGCCGACAGCCTCAGCAGCAGACTGCCAGGACATCAGCGACGAGGGTGACGACTGCCCGGGCATGGAGTCGGGCGACGACAGCGACGATGATGACGATTGCCCGGGCATGGAGTCGGGCGACGACAGTGACGAAGAAGAGGTTCCTCTGGACGAGATGCCGGAGGACACGGTGGAGCAGCCCAGGAAGAGGAGGACTGCGGTGCGTGTAACTGCTGCAGCGGCCACTGTCCAGGAGAGCTGCGGGGTGAGAGACTTCAGCGAGAGGGGCGAGCTGCACGCAGGGACCATGGAGGCCAAGGCATACGAGCTATTGAAGAAGAGGATGCTCAGTGGCCTTACAGAGGAGCAGCTCACCGCCATGGCGCAGGTCCAGCCTGTATGCAAGCTCCTGAACGATTCTTTGGCACAAGGGATGGCTCTGATGGCCTCTGGGGGCCTGCTCATGTTGTACAAAGCGCTTCTTCTGGACACTGGAGCCAACTGCAACATCATCCCTATCAGGACAGTCAACAGGTTGGGCTTGACCATCTTTGATGCGGAGACGGGGGCCAGGGTGGCTAGATGTGACGGCAGCCCTGCAGAATTCACCAAGTACTGCTACGTGGATGTGGTCCTCGCCGCGGGCACGCCGTACATGACTCTGCATCGGCTCCATGCCTTTGTCACGTACACCAACGACACTACGTGGGATTTCTTGGTGGGCACGGGACCCCTGAAGAACGCACTCAAGCTGACCATCGACCTCTACCGAGGCATCGCCACTTCTGAGGCCGCGGTGTCACTGGGCATGAGGGAGAAAGTCACGCTGCCGTTGATCGAGTTGACGCCGCCCGTTGATGCAAGGAGCAAGCGGAACGAAGACCCGAGAGTGTGCCTGGCGACTGAGATCTTCGACGTCGATGCTACGGCAGCGCGCACTCTTGCCCCCGCTCTTGAGGGCTGCGCTCCACCACCACGTGAAGCGGTGTCTCTGGACACAAGGGGAGAAGACCGTCTGGCCCTCGCAGGGGAAAGGTGTGCGCCTGCACCTTGTGCATTCTCGCGAAACCACCCCGAGCTAATGGACAGCCTGGCGTCATGGCTAGAGGAGATGAGACTGAGAAGGTTCAACTCGGAGGAGAAGGAGAGGCTCGAGGCGCGTTGCCATTCCATGGTGGAGGCGGGCTTCTTGAAACCCAGCTCAATGATGCAAGTCGAACTCACTGGGCGGGTCAGCTTACACGCTGAGAGCGCAACGTACGAACCTCCGATGCCCGGTACGTCCTTAACAGACCAGATGTTGGGCATGCTACAAGCGTCATCACGCAGCCAACGGGAAGCCAATGTGGCGACCAGAAGTGAGTGGTCCAGTGTTGAAGAGCCAGCTGGGAGGGGGTCCGTCATGCCAGCCAGCCTGGCCACGACTCAGACAGACCCTCGCTATCCAGACCTTACGCCGGAGCAAGAGGCCGAGAGCGAAGCTGACTTCAAGCTGGCCAGCGTGCAGCCATGGGTGGGCATGGCATTGAACCCGTGGGATTACCAAGACAAGGAGAGCAGCTGGTCTCAGCAGCGCCTATACATCGACCGCACGGGCTATGCTCGTCTGTGCACACTCTGCGAAGAGGGCAATGGAAGTGGTGTGGACGCAGGATTTGTGCAGGTCAAGTTCTCGCGTTGTGGAGAATTCAAGACCATCTTGGAGACGGAGTTACTGTGGCCCGACTTTACGTTGGTGGATCAGAAGGTTGACAAGGAGACGAAGATACCCTCAGAGTCCTGGACCACAAGGGCGAGCGGCAGGAAGGACAACGACCAGGTCCCACTCCCTGACTGTGGTGCCCATTGGGAGGCTGGAAGGCACACGATGGCGAGTGTTCAGGAGACCCTCAACACCCACCAGATTTACCCAGGGGTCGTAACGGGCAAGCTCATGTGGGACAAGGTGGCGCGCCAGTTCTGCGTGCTCAGTGAGCACACTCGCGCCCAGTGGGATCTCATGGAGCGCATGGTACGTCACACCATGGAGGGTGCCGCCAACATGAGCCCCATGGGTAAGGTGACTGGCGAGTTCCAGCTGCCCTTTTACTACGAGAAGGACCAGCGTTGGCAATACCAGCATCTGAAGTTCGTGCAGCGAGTGGACATCGCTGACCTTCGGGCTCGTCTGAAGGTGAGGTATGATAAGGAGGTGGCTGGTGTGGAGGACCTGGGTGGCTACTATCCGGGCCACTAGTCCTTCCCCAAGGACTAGGCGGAAATGCACATTACGGCCGGATTAATGGTCCTTAGACCCAACACCATGCTTCAAAAAATCCTTTGGGACACAACCTAAGTGCCTATCTTTGTGGGATTTTGAATTTCAAAGTTTGGGTACCCGTACAGTAATCTAGCCGCGGTTTAGGGCTATGTCATGCTCTAAATTTAATTCATTTGGCCAGTCCTTGGGGAAGGACTAGTGGCGGCATGGCCCCTAATGGCCTTTTAGATGGATAGGGGGTGATGTACCACCACCCACACATCCGATTTATGACCCAATGTAAAGGTGCATAACCGTAAATGGCGTATAATGACGACATATTATGCTCTCAGCGCATGGTAAACACCACCACTAAGACGAAAATGGTGAATTATGACATTTTTCGACCCAAAATTCGAGCAAAATATTCAATAACACGCACCCTAATGATTGGAAAATTCCCCCAAAAATACCGAGGTATAGTTTGAAGTCATATTTATGCATCACTATGCTCACTATTTGTAATATGTCCCATAGACCACATGATATGGGCCATGCAAAGCTGCAATTTGGGCAATGTGGCCCCATACTTAAGCAGTTCCAGCTGATATAAATATGACAAGTACCACCAAGCAGTAGCCATATAGCGACCAATGGCATAACCCCAACTCACCGCCACGCCCGCCTATCATTGGATAGCCTATACTTGTGCAATATTACCACTTGCGGCACCTATCTGGGACCTAGAGCTCTCCCAAAAAAAATCATGAAAATCAGGTACTAAAATCAGCTTGGCGATTTGAATGGATTTCATGGAAATAGTAGGGTGCATGCCACATGGGCGTCCACCGACAACAACATGCGCCATCCCGTGGCCAATGGGGCATTAAGGGACTTAGTTTAGGTCACATTGATGACACAAACCGAGCGAGCCATCGGGTCACTGGCATTGGCTAGGTCGTCCCCCAAAAATCGACGGCGCTAGTCCTTCCCCAAGGACTAGTTTTCAATTTAGTCCTTGGGGAAGGACTGTCGGATAGTAGCCATGGGTGTGAAGATGGTCCCGCAGCTCACGCTGTCAGACGCAGCGGACAAGGTGGGGAAGTTCTACCCAGTGACAGATGGGGAAGGAGGCAGTGGCGAGGTGTTCAGCACGAACGCCGCCGCCGTGGAGTACCTACACCTGGGGGACAACGCTAGAGTCATGCTTGGTGCATGCAAGACAGAGGAGCAAGCACATGACGCGCTGGACACTTATGGGGCCAGAAGGAACCCTCCAGTACGCACGCCCAAGACTCTCAGGACGCTGAAGACGGTCAGGGGAGATGAGGCAGGACCATCTGGCTCCGCACCGCCACCATCCTCAGCTACGCTTCGTCTGAGGCATCAAACCTGGCCCAATGGCGTCTTTGACCCTGCGATGTTAGAGTATCACACTTCAGTGTTCCAGGGCACCTACGAGCCAGAGTCGCCCACTCGCAGCGAGAACACAGCTGGGGAAGCTGGCTGGATCTGAGAGGGATCTCAGAGTTCACGGCGCTGCACGGACAGACGGTCTTCCTCATCCAGTACCGTTGTTTCATGGGCGAGATCGAGTTCCAACTTGGGAAGCCCTTCGCGCAGCGAGGGAAGGGGGTGCACACGCAGCGACTCAGCAGCAAGACCCTGCACCAGTACTCCTCCTCCGCGGGGGTGGGACAACGGGGAGAGTTTCTGCCTCTGGGTGGGCAGTCGAAAGGCTGTACGGGAGGACTCCTCGGCACCATACAGAAACACATGGAGCATCTTGTTGATCGTACTCAACTCTTGGAGATAGCCAGAAGCCATTTGAGCGATGGCCCGCAGCAGGGCACCCTACGGGTGTTCAAGACCCGTGCCAACGCCCAGTCCAAGGCCGTCTACTACCTCTTCGAGGACCATCGCTATTACCGTGAGCGAGGACCCAGTGAGATGGCGTTCACCTTGGAGTACCTTTCCTCAGGGACACGCAAGTTCGACTGCTGTAGCTGGGAGACCTGGAACAAGGTGGCAGTAATGCATCGGGAGCCATTGTCTGCGTTCACATCCTCGGTGGGCCCTGCGTTGCTGGCTGAGGCACGTCGGGCAGAGGTGCAGGTGCGCCTGCGCAACGACTTCATGAGCTGCTTGGACCCAATCGAGGGAGAGGATGATTCCCATGCAGGAAGTGAGGAGGAAGATGACAGCATCTCGAGATACTCGCCCGACCTCGCGGCTGCTGCGGGTGTGAGCACCCACACGTGCCGCACAAGAACACCATCGCCGCAAACAGAGGATGAGGACGACGTGGAAGTCATCAGTGAAAGGTTTGTTGGATTGTCTGCCAGTTTGGCGCGAGGGCGCGCCGAGGTCGCGGCAAACAACATCACCATGGCGGCTCTCTCAGAGTCGATAAGGGCGCGTCAGGAGATCATCAGGTCGTCGGAGGAGATCATCAGAGAATACGAAGAACGACCTCGTGCTTCCCGCGTACGATGAGTACGCTTGGGTCGGACTGCCATGGGCTTGATGGTCGTGATGGCGCGCGAGCTGCGCCCACGCAGGCACTCTGCTCTGGCCGAGCTCTCGGCGGGACACAGACCAGGGGCTTAGAGTGCAACATGGCACAGAGGCCCGAGCACCAGTCAATCCACGACATTCTGAGATCCCCGGCACATTCAGTCTGCACGCAGCGGACTGAAGCCATGCCTCCAGCTGCACAGGAGCAGGACTCCATTTCGTACGTGCCATCAACCCCAAGCTCTACAGCGCCCAGCAGCCCGGAGCGTTCCAGTGGCCGCGTTGCGCGTGCCGACACTCGACTTGCAGGTCATCCTGCGGCGCGCCCGCAGAGTCCAACCGCGAGTGCCATGCAGCGGCGTTCGCCACGAGCTGGCCAGCGCAGAAGGAGATCTCCGAGCCCCAGGAGGGGAGCCCATCGTGAGAACGCAGCTCGCGGTCGTCATGCCGGCAGCGGCGCGCCGCGTTCGCCCCAGGGACGCCAAAGTTATGATGAACGCTGGGAGGAGAGGAGAAGGGAGAGCGCACTGGGGCCTTTTCAAGGGGGCACCGGGCCGGCTGCAGCCCGGCGCGCCCGTCACTGAGAAGCAGCTCCGGCGCACAGCCGGGCACGCAGCCCGCCGATGAGAGGCGGGCGAAGCGCACTCAGGTGTGCTTCCTGCTCGTGGGGGTGTTCGTGCGCTTCCATTGGCCGCAGCTGCCTCACTTTGCAGTATTGGCAGTATGGATGGCCATGGAGGTATCCAGATTTCTTGGTGAGGTCGTCGCCAGCTGGGCATTCCACACTGGGGTGCCCCGCAGAGCCATGGCACGCGCATTGTGGGCCATACACACAGCACCACTCGAACCATGGGCGCATCAACAGACGCCTCTGCGAGTGCTGTTGGAGCTGGCTAGGCACCTACTGCTGCTGACCGAGGGGGCCCTTAAGGTAGCTGGGCTCCACCATGCCCAGCGTGGGCTGTGGTACGTGCCATTGCTACGGTTCGGCCTCGCCATGCTCACCATGCACTTCACGCACATGGTCGGCACTCTGGGGTGCGTCTTGACAGTTGGCGCCCACGTTATCCACCATGGGTTGCCGGGCTCCTGCTTGATTTACGATGGTGGCGCGTTCGCCACGCTGGGGACTCAGATAGGTCGTGCGCTGGCGGTCGCCCAGCAAATCTTGGCCGCAGGTCCAGCTACGCTGGCAGCTGTTCCTCGGCGCATGCAGAAGCCGCGCTTTGCCGCCCGACTGCAGCGCCTGCGGTTCACAGCCGCTTGCTACCAGGTGGCGCACTGCATCTATGTGACATCAGTCTTGGCGCTGGTGGTCTACGTGTCTGCGGGAGGAGGCCTGGGCCGTATGCAAGGGGGGTGGAGGATGCTGACTTGCATGCTGACCCTTCACCCTCCAGTTAAACCAGTGGGGACCAGCAGAATTTTAAAACTTTTGCTGCTACTAGCGGTGGCTGCTTGGGTGGCCGCTGTGGCCCCTGGGGAGTTTCAGGGCGTGCTGACGATGGGTTCGTGCTCGGGCTCGCCGACCAGATCTATCAGGACCGCCTGGGACGACCAGAGGTCTTCGCGCCAATGGGACACCGGATGGGAGGCTATGGTGGCAGAGCGAGACGAGGTGCTTCCGCACACGGTGCTGGACACGTTACAGCCAGGGGGCACGACCAGGGTCACCAAGGACGAGGCCGCGTGGCTGGACAACGAGCTCAATGCCACCTTCGGAGGACATCCCGAGTTCACCGAGGAGAACTGGGAGGAGATGCGCAGCGTGGTAAGGAGGTGCAGCTACTGCTTCGCCAACAAGCCGCAGGACATCAAAGGCTACCATGGAGGCGCGGCACATGCGACCTTCGCCATCCCTTTCAAGGACGAGACTAAGGTAGCTTATCAGCGACCGAGGAAATACAGCCCGGGAGAGCAGGAGATCATCGACCTGCACTGCAAGGAACTGCTGGAATATGGCTTCATCGAGCCGGCTTCGCAGCACTGCAGACACGCCAGCAACGTGGTGGTCGCGGGGAAGAAGGATCACGACACTGGACACTGGACCTCGACGAGGTTCTGCGTCGACCTTCGGAACACGAACCGGTTGTCGCTGAAGGATAACACGTTACCACATCGTCCAGAAGAGCTCTACCAGCGCGTGGCCAAGGCCAAGTTCAAGACTACCCTGGACGCGACCAAGGCGTTCCACCAGATTCCCATGACCACTGAGGAGGACAGGGACAAGACAGCGTTCTGGTGGGGCAACCAGCTTTATCGCTACACATCCATGCCGTTTGGAGCAGCTGGAGCGACCGCAGCCTTCATCAGGATCATGGACTACGAGTTGCGTCACCTGCAACACTGCACGGTGGCGTACGTCGATGACGTGTGCATATACTCAGACACCGCTGAGCAGCACATCAAGGATGTGGAAGCCGTGCTTCGCACTTTGGGGGATGCAGGGATACGCCTGCATTCGGGCAAGTCGACCTTCGGGTCAGCCACGGTGGACTTCTTGGGCTACCGCATCGGCTATAACACCATTGGCGCGCAGGACATCAAGTGCAAGGCCATCCAAGAGCTGCCCAAGCCCGAGGATAAAACTGGAGTACGCTCCATCCTTGGACTCATGAACTATTACAAAGGTCTGGTGGGGGAGCCCATGGGACCCAACTACTCAGAGATGGCACGACCATTGAACGACTTGCTCAGAAAGGAAGTGTTGGATGTCAAGGAAGCTTGGGGGAAGGAGCAGGACCAGGCATTGCAGGCATTGAAGGACGCCCTATGTTCGGGGAGATGTTTGAAGCCCATTGATTACAGCAAGCCCATCTTCCTCTACACGGACTGGAGCAACCATGGCATTGGCGCAGTGCTGGGTCAGAAGGACGAGAATGGCGTAGAGCACATCTGTGTGGTGATCAGCCGATCTCTGTCGAAGACCGAGAAACAGTACGCGAGCTTCCAGGGTGAGATGCTGGCAGTGGTGTGGGCAATCCGCACATTACGACAGTACCTGCACGGGATCCACTTCACGCTGATTACCGACCATTCGCCGCTCACAACACTCATAGAGAAGGGGGATCTGCAGGGTCAACACCTACGCTGGGCCATCAGCCTCCAGGAGTTTGAGTTCACGGTCCAGTACCGACCAGGTCCGAAGAATGAGAACGCGGATGTGCCATCCAGGTACCCACTGCCCAGCACCGCAGACGAGACTGGTGCCCGCTTGGACCGTGAAGGGGACCGAGCCAGGGAAGCGGGGCGTGCCGAGAGGCTAACGCGCTGCTTCACAGACACCATCTGCTTGGAAGTGACCAGGGAGCCACCACTTGGTCTAGAAGTAAGTGCGAGAACAGGTGTTCCGCTCGGTAAAACAAACTGGCTAAGCTCCCATAATCAGTCCGGCCGAGTGCTTTTATCATGCATCTCGGAAACCCGGATAATACGAAGTGATGACTGACAGTACAGTACTACTGTACTGTCATCCTAGCTACTAGCGGAGTCACGGTTCCGATCAGAGACGGGTCAGGCTAGGGGCTATCAGAGCCCATAATAATAACCCTGAACCTAAAGTCCAGCACACCACCCGGAGCTGTGACTGCAGCCAATAGGGCTAGGCAAGCGGAGCTAACTAAACAGATAACAAACAGCACTTTACTGGAAACAGATATACTTCAAGCTGGGTGCCCGGGGACTTGTCCCGGCACAACCCACCACTGCGGCTAAGGCTAATCACACCACCAGGATTTGAAATAAGCAGACTCTAGCCACTGTAAAGCTGGTCGACAGAGCCGAGTTCAGCAGACGGATTCCAAGGCAGGAAAGCATCCGAAGTAAGTTGAGACGAAAACCCGTAAGTACTGACACCACCAGACCCAAGTGGGTCAGGTGGATCCCAAAGTGGAGTGGCAAAACCATCAGATTGCAAGGCCGCTGAGGTCGATTGAGAAAAGAATTGCGCCACATCCCTCGGCGGCAATGACGAACCAGTAGTAATCACAGGCGGGTAAAGGGAATCCAGTAATGCACCACCGGGATGAACCGCACCGTAGCCGTAGGTGGCTCCGGGCTCAACCAGGCCCCTGACACCACCGCCGACCACGAGTGTCGGCATCGCCGTAGCACTGAATAGAAACGTAGCCACCATGAAAAGAGTGAGTGCAAATTCTCCGATGCCAAATGGCCTGGAGCCTCTGGGGACTCCGAACCGCCGAAATGCCGCAGCCGCCGGCGGTGCACCCCCCTCAATTTCAGTCAGGCAGACACCAGGAGGGCAGTCCGAGCCCTCTCCATCATCATCGGAGTCACACACCTCAACAGGCTCAGGGTCAATGTCAAACCAGTCAGGGTGGACAGTGTTGAATGTGGAAGCGTGGTGGGCCCATAACCTGCGAGAACAGGTGTTCCGCTCGGTAAAACAAACTGGCTAAGCTCCCATAATCAGTCCGGCCGAGTGCTTTTATCATGCATCTCGGAAACCCGGATAATACGAAGTGATGACTGACAGTACAGTACTACTGTACTGTCATCCTAGCTACTAGCGGAGTCACGGTTCCGATCAGAGACGGGTCAGGCTAGGGGCTATCAGAGCCCATAATAATAACCCTGAACCTAAAGTCCAGCAGTAAGCCCAGAAGCCCAGGTGGCCAACTACTGCGAGAACATGGTCAGGGAGCAGCTGGGGACCAGCGCAGTCCATCGGCTGTTTGACGTGCACTACCAAGAAGAGTTGGAGTGCAACAAGGGGGTCATGTTTGACACTGACCACCCGGAAGTGGCCAGGTGCTCGGGCAGGTTGACTCGAGTCG
>LGRX02008475.1:0-38006 GCA_001247695.2 Cymbomonas tetramitiformis
ACATCGGGAGTAGACATGTCATTTTAATCCTCATCGGGGGTTGACATGTCATTTTAATCTACATCGGGTGTAGACATCTCATTTTAATCCACATCGGGGGTATGCATTATATTCAACGTAAGGATATAATGTAAACGAAACATAACTATGCAAATCCAACCGGTAGATATGTAAATCATATTGCGATGAAAATATCTACCGGTTGGATTTGCGAAATTTTTTTTTTGAGCGTCCAGCAGTGAAAAACTGGTTTCTTTAGCCAAACAAGACAGCCTTTCATCGTTTGCGGCACCAAACAACATTATTTCGCAAATCCAACCGGTAGATCTGCTCATCGTAATACGAGTTACATATCTACCGGTTGGATTTGCGTAGTTATGTTTCGTTTACATTATATCGTTGCGCATGTCTTCTGTCTACGCATGCTATGAAATGGCAACCCCCGATGTAGATTAAAATGAGATGTCTACACCCGATGTGAACCGTTTAGGCTTGTCAGCCCCCGATGTGGATTAAATTCAAATGTCGGCCTGATGTGATTAAAATCAAATGTCGGCTCATGTGGATTAAATGAAGTGTTTGCCCCGATGTGGATTTAAATGAGATGTCGGCCCCCGATGTGGATTTAAATGGGAAATGTCGGCCCCGGTGTGGATTTCAAGTGAAATGTCGCCCCCGATGTAAACTTATCCCATATATATATATATATATATATATATTGTATATATACTTATAGATTTGCATATACAACAGATATATTCTATATACAACCTGTCGCGCCGCGCATGGGCAAAGGGCTGTCCTCGGGAGCTGAGAATTATAAATTGGATTGCCTGCTTCTATTCCCAACTTGTCCTGAAGAACACTGGCAATAAAAGCACGCCGGCCTTGACATTTTTCCGGAGCATTTTTTTAATATTGGCCACATGTATAAAATACAATATCGAAAGCTTGCTTCATACCAAATGTTTTGGAGGGGGTATTTGCCGCTAGTGTTCGTAGTTTTTTTCTTAAACGCTCCAAAGATTGATCCTCAGTTCGCTGAATACTTTGTGAGTGGACAATTTATTATTTATGTAATTAAACATTTGAACAAGTACTTGGAGGAGGATGAACGGAGTTCCTGGATCCGATAAGGCATACAGAATTTCTGATCGTATCGCAATTATTTTAGGTGTTATATTAAGAAAGACCCACTAAATATGTAACGAATACACTCTGCAGCGTTGAATAATGTTCTCCTTTTCTTAGTAAATGCAGGGAACTGTCGTTGTAGCACAGCGTTGAGTGATGCTGCCCTCGTCCCAGTAAGTGCGGATTGTGAATTATTATCAGATTATGCCTGGCCTTTTCTTCATTTTTCGGTGGTGGACTTGTTGGCAGTCCTCAGTGCACACAATGAGTGGCAATGCCATAACGAAGTGGGATGTCGGGTCGTACTCAGGATGGTGGACGATGAATATGGCATCTTCTATGCAATGTTTGTCGCTCTTATCTCTATGGTCGTGCAGGGTGTTTTGAATTGTTATGACATGAAGAAATGGAACGACCTGGCTTTGGTGGTGTTGTTTAATGACTGTGTTGTGAAGCTCGTTTTCATGCTAACCCAGTACGGAAACCCGGGGGACATTCTAGCCTTAACAGTTAGCATTGTGTTGTTTGCTGCCCAGATACTGTTGTTTTTAGTGTGCATAAAGTTGGTTGCTGAAGAATTGATGCACGATCCAGAATTCAAAAAACAGGCTTTTACTGCAGCGCACATGGCAATACAATCCTTGACTACACTTAGAAGAAGAATGACTGTGATTAGAAGAATGACTACATACCGTCGTTAGAAAATAATGTATTGATTGATTATCAAAGGGATGAATTCTCTGAGAATTATTGGCCGAGCTTGAATAATATCAAAGGTGCCTGTCATCAAAGGATCGTAATTATGCAGAAGCATGGAGTGTTCGTGAGTCTGCATGCAAGTTGGACTACAAGTTCGGCATCGATATGACGGTCTGCGTTGGCATCGTAACCTTCGAGTGCGCAACTAACAGAACTTGCCAGCTTTAGCATAACAGAGTCCGATGTCCATTGGGTTGCATTTCTCTGAGTGCTGTTTAACCACACAAAATCTACACCGCAGTGGTGTTTGTCCTTGCCATGGTTCAACGGGTGCATAGTAGCCAAAACCGATGCGCCCGTTATCATAACAATGGTGCATGCATCAGTGGTTTGACGACGACGAAGAAGCTGCCCCCTTTCCGCCATATAATGTGACACGAAAAAGCCGACGCACAATTGATATTTATTGCAGCATCAATAGCAGTTGTGGGCCACAGCCACCCAAGTTATGGGGTCCACACGGGTATGAAACAGCACAAAGGAGTAGAAGCAAGCAGCCAGCAGCTTGTTGATTATCGACTGCTGTAATAGTACAAGGTTGGGTTTGCGCGGAGTCGGAATTTGCAAAACTTTTCAAAATCTAGATCTCGAGATATGAGCGATTCAAGTTTGTGCTTAAGTATGGTTAAGTATGGGGGATGAACGAGCGGTATCAGCCATAACTTTTGCATACCTTGCTCAATTTCGCCCCTGAAGTGCGCAATATATATAAATTGATACCGTCGACTTATTTATCGAATAAAATATGTTTGAAAGGTTTTTGCAATTTTCGACTCCGCGCAAACCCAACCTTGATTGCCGTAATGGTGTCCCCCACGATGTAAGTATGCATGCAAGGGATTTCATGTTGTCTGTGTGTTTATGTGTGAGGTGTCTGTATTACTACATGCAGCAGTAGATCGCGGTTGATTAATGTGCCACCTAATAAGAATGGATAGGTAAATTTGTTGTAATGGCATCACAATACGCATTTGCTAGCATGTGCAGTTAAAATTCAACATCGGTGACATCATGACAAATGTGTGCCGCAATTGATAATCGATGAACAACTGATGCACAAAGTGTAATGAAGTCTTAAGAGTTATTGTCACGCGTGTGCTGCAATACTACGGGGTAATTTAAAACCTTGGCAGCCCTGACCGAGAGTCTTAGAGGGCGCGGTGCAGGCATTGACTGTCTGAGTTATTCAGACGCCTTAGTTTATATTTACATAATGTGCGCCGATAGACTAATCCTCGGGACCTGTGATTGGGTTTCGGAAGGTCCTGCTTTCGTAACCTGTTTCGGAACCCAAGATCGCTTTCGAAAGTAATTGACACCCGTTTTGGAAGCGTCCGAAAGCGAATGTGCGTGCTGTCGAAATTCATTCATCAGATTCTGTGTCATGGTGTGCGTGGTCACGGTCATGGCACAGACATGGTATGGGCATGGCGTGGGCATCGATGGCATAGGCATGACGATGGTCACGGTCCGTGTTTACTATTGGATGAATTGAATGACGATGGCATATGCATCGATCGATGCCATGGACATCGATGACATGGGCATGGCATGACCGGCACCGCTCTCGTCATTACAAGATTACATAAATATGCACCGCCCGAAACTACCCGCGCGCGCAGGGCGCATGATGCATTTCCGAAAATGTCCGGCAGCCGCGCGCACGCACTCGGGATTGTAAATCACGTCATGATGGCATCGGATAATAATTGTCAAGAAAGTGAGCGTTAGATTTGGAATGCTGTCATCGCAAGTGATGAGCGATTGGATGCAATACCCCTGTTTGCGCCTGGTTGGAGCCACGTCGTACAGCAACACCCATATTCTTGGTCGCGCGGTGCACGTGATGAGCCGACTGCAGCAGGTAGGCGGCCATCATAGACGCCATCACAGGCCCCTCGAACCATGCCCCAACATGTCCTCGGAGTCTCGTCGCGATTGACATATGTTACGGTAGTATGTGGGCACCGCGTATGGGCATATGATGGTGATACGATCGAGATGCGATGCTTCTTCTACGTATGGGGGCGGGATCGTACTGGGGGGGCGCCGAGAAGTGCGATGATGCACCGTAGAAAACCCGCGCGATCTCGGTGTGTGTGTATTGAAATCTTGCCCATCGGTTTGTCACGGCACGCTGATGCTTGTTTGCACCATATTGTCTCGTTCGGCCTATAGGCAATTGGAACTCATCGGTCAGCTCGCTCGTGGTGCAAGAATCGGTGGGGCACCAGTCTCCGCAATGCTGCGCGGCGACTTGATTATTGACTACAGCATGATTGTACACCGACGGCGTCAGTGGGTAAAGATTTTGAACAACCGGTGAACGCGGCCTATTGCAGCTGATGACCGCACCCCAAACAAAAGTGATTGTCTTTTGCCGGTCCTGCCTGAGGGCGACCTTTGCTAATCTCGGATGTGCTGAAGGTCATCAGAGCTTTGACTTTAATATATCGTCCGTGTAATTGCGCAGCAACGAACCTGTATCGGGTAGCTGCTATATCGATAATGCTGTGCATCACTCTGTTGATGGTTATAGGCAGTGGTTGCCCTGCCAGTAACGAAGAACAGGCTCCGCTTAACATTTCGAATGTGTATGCTGGGTGCTTCACCGGACGGTTGTCTCGTCTAGGATTTAGGATAACGGTTATCCATGCACGTCGCATTCTGATGAGATGTCTGTAGCTGTCGTCAATATCCGATAGCACGGGCTCTGTCTCAGCCCCGGCACAAGTCCGCCTGACACCTACCGTACCGTACCGGTGAATTCGGTAATCTGATGAACGACCCTACACGCACCAAGGATCCGTTGGCACACCTATAAGTGAGAGTGTGGCGTATCTTATAAGATACAATATATAAGTTACAACTCCTATCATGGTGGTATAAGATTTTTAGTGCAATGCATGCCAAAAGTTTTGCTGCGGTTTGAGTAAGGAGGTTTGACCCCCCCTTTTGGGCATGGGTAATAGAGTGTTGATAGAATTTCTCGCGGCGCTCGGCGCTCGGCGCCGTCGAGGGGGGCAAAGGGGGGGGGTCACCCTTTATATGTATACAGAGTGTATTCCACAAGTCTCGCAAGCCCCGTCGCGCCGGGATAAGCGTCGTGTTTGTCACGGTCTGGGTGATCATGGATGCCTCTAATATACGGTGTCATATCAATACATTTGTATTCGATGTGGTGGTGTTCTTAGAGTGATATAATACAGAGAGTATGCGTTTTCATACATGTCGCGCCGCAGGCGCGATTTTTCTAAAATTTAATTTATCCAGGATACAATTTTGCTTGTGGTCGACCTTTTAGCCCAAAGCCTCCCCCGTCTTCGTTGAACCCAAAGGCCCAAAGCCCCCCGCCCCCCCACACCTTTCAAGAAACCGAGTATTAAGAGAAGCCCGAAGCCCCCCTTCCTGCCTTGGTTGGGCCTAATAAAAGTCCACCCCCCCTTCGTTGGGAGCCTTCCTCCCCCCCGCCCCCAACGTTTTCCATTTTTTTTTTGAAATTCAACACGCTATAAATGGGACATGCTTCCGGACGATTTTTACCACGACCCTGATGCCAAATTTTAGGGTTATCGCGATGCGCCGATTTGGGCCTATATATGCATATACAACGTATATATCTAAGTATACTGCTGATCATGTATACTACTGAAAACAAATTCGTCACGTAGGTGTTAAGGGTAGGCATGGCACTTTGCCGCGTGGGCAACAGTAAACATGTCTTTTATTACGGTGTATTTTCACATTCAATTTTCGATATTTGTTTACTTTTGAGATTCACAATGAAAAATACACCCATAGAAAAAATGCTTTAGGGCTTAACAAAAATTCAAAGGTGAGTATATCAAAATTCTAAAAATCCTTTTCATTATTATATATAGCAACTGCAGCAGCAAGCTACGAAAAATTGTTGACGAGCATACCATATAAATCCATCTTTAAAATATCGCTTACTTTAGAAATTCTATAAATACTTATATGCACCTTGGAACGTGTATTGGATGTTGCAAATATTTGTATGCCCTCAATAAAACACGAAAGAGGGGGGGAGGGGTTGAGCTACATATTCCTTGTGTTTAGAGAAGGCCTGTCCCCTGTGGCATCCCTACCCTTACACGAGTGCATATTTTCTATTAGAGATCGCGGATGGTACGCATATATCATTCGAACGTGTCATCACCATGTGGTCATCGTATAGTCGATGTGCGATTTCCAACCGTCTATCTGTACAAATCTCGTTGACGAATTACTGTGCGGTCGAATGTCATTATATGCTCTTGTTGATAGAGTGATCGACCTAGAGCGAGCAGGATATCAGCCTGGGCATCACTACGCGCATTTCGTCCACTGCGACATTTGGGATCGACCTGGCTTGTACAATCGAGTCCTCGCTTCACATTTGTACTGTAACCTTCTTAGTGTGTTCAAATTTACCCTATAGGTGGTGCACCTTGCCTTACGAGTTTTATAGTGCACGAATAACAATCAATGTTCAATGTTTACATAGCGACAGCAGCGGGTGCCACACTCACTCCAAGATCATAGGTGATGATACAAGTTCATGATGCTTATGATACACGTTTAGAACAATCCATCGGCTACATACAATGACAGATGGCGGAGTTGTAAATTCATCCACCACCAAGTGCTAGGATGTAGTGACTGAACTATTAATAAATTATCAACTAATGATCGTAGCAACGCTTAAGCACATGGGCGAGATAATGTACTTGTATGACGTAGAATGAAGCTTTAAGCTGACGACCATTACCGAGCATTTTCCAACTGTATTCCGTCCGATCTTTTTGTGGTGATAAAATTGATACTCTTCGGCAAGACACATGCGGGACTCCTCCCAACGCTCTGCAGGCAACGATTCATTTCTTAATCCTTTTCTTTATCGAATTCCCCAGCCAGATTGCGTACGTCCATCAACAGTTGCAACATGGCACATGTGTACCCTTTGGTTTCAATTGTGCGATTCTTCTTCACCTCTTCTTGCGGGAAAAGCTTTTGAGCATGTGCAACCAAAACTCGTATGCTGTTGCACATTAGAAACTACTGGACACAAATCAATTGCACTTTTGCCACCTCGCAGTTATCGAGCCACAAATCTGTTTCTGGTAAAACAAAGACAAAAATATCTTTCGTTAGCAACTCACCCGCCACGCCTTTGTGTAGAATGGTGCAACTTGTTATGTGAAAGCGTACAGTTCCCACACTTCACGCGATTCACTCCATATGCACATGTTTGAAAAAGAAAAAAGAAAAATCATACAATTTCCATATTTTTACGGTTTTAGGAGTTTTTTTAGGGTTTTACGGTTGGCAGACGTTCAGTGGTGTTTGCATTAGACCCTCCTTTGCTGGCGTGCCTCGAACCAGGCGACCTTCTTGACCTCTTGTCTTGTTAGGCTTGCGGGATCATCGACGACTGGTCGGCTGTTCTAAGCTGCCGCTTGTGCATTGCGCTTGCCGCTGCATGCTCAACCTACCCCTACTGTTATTATACTATGTTTGTTACTAGGAGTTCTGGACTCACTGGAGGGACTGTGCCGCGGCGCACACTCGTCACCTCTTTCGATAGTGCTGGCGTGCTTCACTCTGTGCCTGCCGCAAACACTGATGCCTGCCGCTGCAATGCTTGCTAATTCAGCGCAAGCAGACTGCATGCAGCGGCGCAAGCACCTCTAGAAGGATCTCTCGGAAGCCGGCGCCGCGAAGTATGTGCTGTGAGAACACCTCAACGTCAAGGCCGCCAAGTTTTCGGAGATCGATCCCTCGGACCCTCGCACTTTTGCCAGGCTGATCACTTAGGTCAAGGATTGTTCCTGCCGGAGGCCCCGTTGTTTGCCCCCTCTACACTCTGGACGACACCACCTCCCAGGTTTGGGCGCCAGTCAGCGCACTCCTGCATTCCACCTTGGTCCAGCTCTGTGATCCATCGTCGAGGCCGCGACGTGGATTGAGGCCTCAGGGTTGGCCTTCCCTGATGATGCGACACGTGGGGCGCTAGAGGGCCTAAGGTACACTCCCGGGCGGACGAGAGCGCACAAGCTCGACAAGGGCAAGAAGTTCCACGTGAAGAACTTTCACGGAAAGTATACCCAGTCTGTGGTGTCTCACTTCCACCAGGAATCTAAGAAGCACGTCCTGCGCGAGCAACCGGCCCGGGCTGAGGAGAGAGCCAGGCACCGGCACCGGCCCGGGCTGAGGAGAGAGCCAGGCACCGGCACCGGCCCGGGCTGAGGAGAGAGCCAGGCACCGGCACCGGGACTGCCCACGCGAGGGGTTGGCAGGTGCGCATTCGTTCAGGCCTGACGACGTGGAGAATGCCATGATCGCGGGTTCACACCAGCGGGCGTTGGGTAACTGTGATGCGGCGGCACTTCCCGCGCTCTGCACCACTGGGGGAAACCCGAGGTCGTGAGCTGGGTGTCAGCATTTTCCTTTTGCACGGGTGCTCAGGAGGACGTGCTGCAAGATTTCGTTGATTGCGGAGAGTGCTGGACGCCCGATGGATTTTGTGGACCGCACGGCGAGGATGGCCTCCGACTGAGGCGTTCCGACCGTAGAGCGCCGCTGCTGTGTAGGTGGATGAGCAGCCCTTGGCTGGATCCGCGGCGCATGCTGCCGTGGACCATAGGCCGGTGATGCTGACCACGTCTTGTTATCACTCAACTTCTGAAGGTTGTCCTCTAGTGGCACAACCCGCACACGTTTGTGACAGGTGTCTGGGTCTCCAGACACATGTAATGGGTTTGGACTCCTTTTTGGTGACGGACCTCAAACGATAAAGAGAGAACGCAGTATCAAAGGCGTACCCTGCTCAGTGTACACGTGTTTACATGTGTAAAAACCACGCACCGCACGCTCCGTCTCCATGCATTATACTCCATGCACACGTGCTGCTTGAATACAATTCCCACTCATCGAGCTGCCCATTCAAGGTGTGATAGTCCAGATCAGTGTCGGATCGCTCTCGAAGATGACATCCTCTAAAACTCAGTTGGACCACACCTATTTGTATCTTCGGATCGAGCAAGAGCGCTGCATCCGGCTCCGAGCCCGTCAACGGTCTGAGCATAGAGCTTAACACTGACACCGATGGGGTCGACATCGTTCAAAGAATGATCTCTACCGAATCCATTGTGAATAGATCAAGTTTGGTCGATTCTTGCTTGCTGCAAGCGAAGGTGGTTCACTTGTACTCGTACGACGTATTGCGCACCGTGCTTGCTAAAGCGTGTGAACTACAACCAAGTGTATCCTTGCATATCTGGGCACTGCAAGGTCATATATATTCCAGCGAGGGTCTCGTATCCAGGCGATATTTGAGACTAATATACTCACCGGATGGGTCAATCCTTTCTGCAAGAGCATTCATGAAGTCTCCATGACCTGCACTCGAGGCACAAACACATCCAACCCACAAACCGACCACACACAAGGCTGTGAGAACGCCACTTTTGCGGCGCAGCGATGCCCCGTTGGCAAGCAGGACAATCCCCTCAAAGGGACCTTTGCACACTTTCTGCAAACTGGAGGAGGCTGGACGGACAGCCTAAAGGGCCTGAGGTGGAATGTCCACGGTCCTTTCCTATAATTGCAAAGTCGTAAGAGAGTGTAAAAAGTATTGTTGTCTTTCGATCAGGTGAACAAATAGAATGTGAAACTGGAAACGCTTCAACACACATGCTTTTCTCTCTTCGCTACGTACAATCCCCACAGTCCACGAAGGTGTCACCGATTGCGTACGGTGCTTACACAAGTCCGAGCAGCGTCCAAGAATTTTTCCGTGCTCAAATCTTGAGCATCGAAGTGCAGTTCTTTTTTTTCATTTCTAAGGACGCAGTGATGGACATACCAACAAGAGCGATTGTGCACTCGGGCCTCGCAGCTAACATATCAATGAGAGAGTCAAGGCGCGCCTGCACAAAATAGCCCGGATCTGTAAAACAAGGGCTTCAACCACTTTTTGGACCTCATAAACAAGCACACGCGCAAAGTGTAGAACATCCCCTCTCTTAGGGAGCACTTCTTCGCAGGAAAATGAATGGGGTGAGTTCAGGACGCCCTGACAACGGCAGCAGGTCAGAATGTGAAGAGGGTAAACTGGTGTGAAGGTGCACGGAGTTGGCCGAGGGTGCCCTCTCAGTGGTGGACCGGCTTCTAATCAGGGTGGTCTGGTCAAAATGTAAAGGGTTGGCGTTGAGGGAGCCCTCACATTCATATCTGAACGTGAAGTTATCGGGTCTGTTTAGAAAGTAAAGTGTTGGACTCAGACTTTCGAAAGTGTTGGAATACGACAGGTCGAGCTCAACACAATTTCCTTGAAAATCAAAGGCAAGGGAGTCTGCTGAAGCTTAACTCCTCTGACATGTCTTGTTGGCAGCGATATCTCTCATGCCTCGTGGTACCTCTAGTATGCTCGTACTCACAAACACACGTCGACCGGCAGTCTTATGATTCGAAAAGCAGCCAGAGACTGGTTTGAGAGGTTTTGGCTGCCGTTTGCGAATGCAGCACACTAGCCTTCTTGAGACCTCATATTGAGACTGAGACCTGCTGACTCCCTTTTCAAGTCAGCTAGTCGTAAGAGGCAAGAATATCAAGTAACCACCTCTGAAAGCGAGCTCAAGCATCCTTCAGGGCTGAAACGCACCTCGAGCACTCTTAAGGGCTCCATGTAACCGTACTTTATGAAAACATCCTGCGGCGTCCAAGGGTAATTTCCGTGAGTCAAGGTTTGGTACGCACTCAAATTCATGCTGCTTGTCAACGGTTGGATTCCTGGCACTGCTTGCACGCAGTTGGCGAGAGTGGCAGCTTTTGTGACAGGCAACACTGCGGCGGTGGTTTCACTGCGAACTTTGTGTGCCTTTTCACAAGAGTACGCTGCGCTATCTGAGAGTGCGACGGCAGTAGGCGCAAGCCCTGACTTGCTTTTGATAAACTGGTGAACCGAACTTATTTTGAATACCGGTGAAACTGGGTTGATGGAACAGATATGTCTTCGGGGGGTGAGGACTTGAACGTACCTGACAGGCCTTGACCGTACTCAGCGGTTCGTCAGCTTCCGGGTCAATATACCACCATATCTCATCCTGACCAGGAGGAACTTTGCGAGGGTCACATCTGCAGGCGTGCTGACAAGCCTCTATGCTGCGCGATGGTTGAAACAGCTCATAAACTCGCAAAGCATGAAGACGGGTCTCGGCAGGTGGAACAAACACAACCCTCGAAAAGTTGTCGGTCTCGATGGGAGAAGAGAAGGTTTACCAGGTGAGAGAACGATAGTGCAGGGAATTCCTTCGCCAGCTCTACAGGGGTTCTCCCAATATCGCAGCTGTATAGCAGCCGCCATAGTCGACAATTCAATTTACATGGACATCAGCGAATTTCGCACGATGTACACGCGGGAGTCTCGCTCTCTCTCGCTCGACGTATGTACGCGTTTGTACGTGTACCTACGTGTACAATTATATATATATATATCACTTGCACCCTTGGCTTAGTGAGCGGGAGGAACAGGGCGCAGAGCCACCGCACCTGTCTGTAAGGTGCTCTCTAAGTAGGGGCTCCACGCGCACCTCTACACCTGCACGCGCACGTACTACTCAGCTTCGCTGCCGATGCAAGCTCACCGCGAAGCTGTAATCTTATGCTACCCACGAGTGTCGAGAGGACAGTCCGCAAAGCTGCGAACAGGGGGTTTACAGTAAATCTTGCAAGTGACAAAGAATACCGCTCCAGTACGACTATAAGTTCACCATTCCAAAAGCTTCCTGCGGCATTTCGGAAGCAGGATGAACTGACAGAGTACAGAGACCGACGAGGAATATCTGGTGCCGAGTCAAAGTGGATCAGCAAACGAACCTAGAGGCGCCAACCCTCCAGCTGCTGTTTGGAGAGCTCGCGTGAGAGGAGAAGCAAACACAATTTCAGGCAGAGCCTCGCGTCCTTTTCGTTGTTCCCAGGAGTTTGCCAACTCTGCCACTTGTACCTCACCAAGTTGGCTGAGAGGAGCATCAAACAAGAATGGATCCACTTCTGTCTTGGCGTATTCTGCGTTGAAAGTAGACTGTCCATGTCGTATCAAGTACACTGTTTTATCGCGTGCCTGTATTTCCAGTCAAATAATAAGCAGTGAAATTCCCGACAAGAACGCGCGTGACGCTAGAATACGATCGAGGGGCGTTCTATTATTCTAAAAGGTTTCGCAGGTTATTTAAGCTGAGCGTGTGAAAGTAGTTGAAGTTTCGTTTACGCGTCATGCCCAACATCTGCAAAGTGATAGAGGAGGTGTTTTGGTAGCTCTCTTGGAAGTTTTCACCTGGGGTTTTGATTGTTTCGCCCGTTTGATTGTTGCTTGGTGCAGGCCAGTCGCTTTAAATTGTTTCGCCCAGTACCAATACGCAAGAGTGCCGACAACTCCAACACCCAAAGTCGTGACCAGAAGCCCTGCAGAAATCTGTTCGCCCCGCATATCGGAGGCTGCCGAGATTATCTCCTTTATCGTTCGCTTCAGTTTGTAACGTCAAGAGTCAAGAGAGAGCAAAACGTATCGGTATAAAGAAACGTATGTCGTATCCGGATGTGCAGTTTTTTTATGGGAAGGGTTATACGCGCTGGAATTCACAGTTGGTTATGTGACACACCTACCCTACGGACCCCCCTAGCTACCCTAGCTACCCAATAATCACACCTGTAAAGCAAGATGCATGTCACGGAAAGGGTATCGGAGAGCACTAATAATCAAGAATTATTAGTGCAAATAGTAATGCGGGCAAAGGGACCCGCATAGCAATATCGGAATGAAATGAACGTAAATAATGCCAGTGAGGTGGGCGGGCGGGATGCGGATACCCTTCCCGAAAACAGATCAAGTGTCGGAGCAGAACTCTACAGAGTTCCCCCCTACCTTATATTGACCCGGGCCCTTCGGTCCGGTCTGTCACATAACCAGAGTTATGTGACACAACACCTCTCGCTCCTCTCGCTACACTGTGACACATAACATCCAGTTATGTGACACACCTACCCTACGGACCCCCCTAGCTACCCTAGCTACCCAATAATCACACCTGTAAAGCAAGATGCATGTCACGGAGACAAAACAAAGATCATACAACAGGCAATAATACCAATAATAGCCCGCAGGCACACATACTGGCCAGCACATAGTGCTTCAGGCTACTGCACGTCGGTCTTATCTAGTGCCACGGCACGGCTCAGCAGTCTAGTATTCAGCTGCTGCTGTCACTGCCACCCTTTCCTCGGTGGACGGCTGGATGTACCTCATGGCCGCTGCCTGGGTCATCCAGTGCCCATGCCGCATGAACTCGGCGAAGGACACCTTCTGGGCCACGACTGTGGCTCCACCAGATCTCATGCTCTGAGTCCCAAATACTGCCATGGTCTCTGCTTCCGTCTTACCCGCTGCCTGAGCCACCATCCTGATGACCTCACGCCTGCAGGCGTGGTAATCAATGTGCCTGCCATTCAGAGGCACCTGAGGGTCCCTGACGGCCTTCCTGCCGTCCCAGCCCTGGAACAGGTTCACTGACCCGGAAAGCTGCCCCGCCTCGATAAGCCGCTCTGAGAGATCCACTGGGCAGAAATGCTTCCCTCCACGGGCCACGTACACCACGTCACCCTCACAGTACTGGTCATTCTTCCTGGATGTCAGGAGAAAGACCATGTGGGTCGGATAGAACCTCATTGCCCCAACCCAGATCATCTTCATGTCCGAGTACCGCAGGCATCCCGCCCACATCACTGACCCCATGCATGCCACTGTCAGTCTGATGATGGAGAACCTGCCTTTGCTGTCTGTGTGGTACATCCTGATGCCGGTGGCCAACAGCACGACGGGCATGGCTGCCTTCCTATTCTTCACACCTAGCCCGAACTTCCTCCGAGCCTGCTCCCGAACTGCCTTGCACAGCTCCGTCTTGGTGGGGTTCTGGTCCTTCGGACCAGAGCCACGTCATGCACCGCGTGGATAGCCCCCGATGCTGTCTTAACCACTGAGATATGTGTCTGCCCTGTCCATGACGAACCTCAGATACAATGCCACTGTCACCGGCAATGCAGGGCAACACTCCCGCGGTGGCTGTCTGGCTGCACACCACCTGGAGAACCTCCCGAATGCTCCCAAGTAACTATTACACCAGTTGCCCACTGCCCTGGTGGTCACCATGTCCAGCTTCATGCTCCTCAGCAGCTCCTGCTCCAAGGGGTCACTAGGGCTGACCTCCACTTGCCTCGTGAAGGCCGAGTCCAGATGCCCTCCTGCTCATGCCGATAAGTCCACCCGCAGAGCCATCACCCTGAAGTTAGGCGGGCCCACGGCTCTCTCATTAGCCCGGCCCGCACCAGGCAGGAACAGAGCCTCTGCCGTATCTCTGGGGAGCTCCCTCCAATCCCGCACGAAGGGGGCAAAGTGTTGCCCGTCTGGACAGAGGATGGGCCACCAGTGCCTGCCAGTCCAGTACGGCACAATGATAGTAGCCACCGCTGAAAACCTCCTGAGCACCTCCAAGAGCCTACCCACCAAGCCGAAGGGGGGGTTGCACCAGTTGTCGTTCTCAAGCCACCAGTCCGTTAGGGAGAAGCAGTCAATGTTCTCCGAGCCTGGGCACCAAGGTGAGTAATCGGTTGGCAAAAGTGTTATTGATCGATTCCGATAAATTCATTTTTCAAATCACAGGGTCATGACCGATGACATATGTGTCATACATGTCATACGTGTCATACCTGTCAGACATGTCATACCATGTCATGTCATGTCGAGTCATGTCATATATTATAATGACAGTCGTCAGTACGGTCGACTATGACTGTACATGTCGTCAGATGATAAGTCACGTCATCTGTCATTATTCAAGGAAAGACTTGAATGACACCTGTCATCGAGAGTTCGTACGTCGAACTCGAAGATGGCAAAGCAAGATACATCTTGAAGTAACAAACAAGAACCATCTTTGCTTTAAGCATGTGCGGAACAAGCATGCGCAGTATTATGGAGCGAACGTATTATTCGTTCTGACGATACTGGTCGTTCAACCAACGTCTCGGGTTCACAACCCAATGGCGGTACCATCTATGCGATGGGAGACGTATGGTATAGATGAGGAAGCGTTGTGCTTCAGCAGTATCTTCACACAGAAGTCTGCACTCATCCCCCGCTATTATCTTACGCTTGTGTTACTGTTCTATAACGCAGCGTTTACTTGTATTTTATATGATATACTGAGGGCTCGCTTATCTAGCCCTAAGAGATGGTATTCTAAGCTCGTCAAGGCACGAACACGAGAACTCAAGTGCAGCGCGTAGATATCAATAATTTTGTGTTGACAGGTTGCGGAGCTCAAGCATATAAGGCGACGCAGTCGAATAATACGAATAATTGACATATCGCATATACCGCTGCAATAGCGAAGACAGTGCGCGAGATAATTGTCGCATTCGCAGGATCGCATACAACAGCTGATCGCACATATACTGCGCGACAAGGTGTGCATACGGCATACATGCGCGCAGCGATGAGATGTACGCGCATATATGATTCGCAGATGTACATAAATTCGCAAATGAGACGCGGACGCATAAATCATCAGCGGAATCATTATCCGCGCGAAAATCAGCACTCGTATCATGTGCTAGACATACTGCGACGAGATGTACTCAAAAATCATCAGCGCGCACTATTACAATTTTCATGATCGCATCAAATCGCTTACTGTACGGCAATCATATATGTCGATGCGCGAGAGACTGATTCGCAGTTGACAGCATGCGCGACAATCACATGTTCTCGCAGAAGTGATTCGCAATCATAAGCATGCGCGTCAATTACATGTACGCGCATGGATGATTCGCATTTGAAAATTGTTCAGAATGAGATACGGCATAGCAATCATCGACGGATTTATGATCCGCGCATAAGTCAGCATACGTCAGCGCTCGTATCATGCGCTGAGAAATGGCGACGATATATGCTTTTCATCAGCAGCGCGCCCGATTGCATAAATTCATTTGCAGCGTGCTACGATTATCTTGTAATTTTACGATGATGATGTCAAAATGTTGCTACGATCATCTGTACATTACATACTCGCGTCAAAATACTCTGCAAAACAACTGTATACTCGCAGGGATATTTTGGATGGATGCATGATGGACATCTGATTATTATACTGCAGCATTTCACACCATATATTGATGACTGCAGAAATATTCAAATTGTCAGCATTTTCATGCTTATTTGCAATATAGTGTGCAAGAGATGTTTATCTGAACTTGCAGTATTTGCAGCATACACCAAAATGCAGCACACATTAACATGCACACATTAACATGCACACATTAACATGCACACACTAACATGCAGCATACACCAACATGCAGCATCTGAGTATATGCAGCATTACATCATGTATACATTCTATACTGAGTGACTGCAATATTGTAAGTTGTGCATGCATCATGTTAGCAGATGTTATGTTTAAACCAGCTTGATCACGATAGCAGCTGGAATATATAACATCATATCACAATGCATCAGACATGCACAAAAGCATACCTGCTGTGCATGTTAACTATATTCGAACCCATATAGTGTAAGGTGCCTATTCAGTGGTCTTAACACAATAATTAGCTCGTTATGTCCCGGTGGAGTCGAGATACTCTTCGGACCACATATCGTTCTATTGTGGATCACTGAAAGGATTGCTCACCGGAACTATATGTGAAATAGACCAGCAACTCATTATTGTGAATGAGATTATCTCGGGATTACAATAAGCCCTAACCTAATATATATCATGCTAGATTCATTCAGTACATGGTATGCTGATCATCATCCTGCATGATAAACTGTCTGGGAATATTGTTAAATCCAGAAGTTATCTTCCTATAGGTGTGTAAAAGTGAGCACACACACACACACACTGGCAAAAAGTACTAATCAATAAGTACTATACATGCACACACACTGGCATTACTGTATGTATTGATATTCACTGATTCATAGTGAATTGACCAACTTTAATATCTATCATGTATATGATAATATGGATAACACTCCACAAACACATGTGCGTGTGGAGTGTCAGTGATGGCGATAGATATGGGAACAGAATAATCCAACATGTTGTAGGGCTGGATGGAGCGTTATCTCCAGACCCGAAGGCAATATACTGTGCCCATACAACAGCTGGTAACTGTTGGGCACAGTTTGCTGGAAACAGCAGCTCAGGCAGTGGGGACCCGCTGCCGACGGTGAAACAACGGATCACTAAACTCGGATATAAGAACGATATATACCCGAGATGAGTGACACAGGCTGACCACCGAAGATGACATACAGGAATGACACTAGACTGTACGAACTAGTCGTAGTGTCAATTCCAGCACACCACCTCATCTGAGGTGGACCAGCTAGTGACACTCACCACCCTAGCTACTAGAGTTTACAGATAAATGTCAGGATGTTAACTCTAGTTAGCTAGTCAAGTCACAAGTGGCGTGATGAAAGTACAGGTTAGCAAAATAAATACTTGCTAAGCCTAGGAAATTGCTAGGACCATTCTAGTTTGCTAAAAGTAATACTTTGCCAGCTAGTGGTGGGTGCTCCCCACAGAACTCGCCTGTCGGCATGTGATGGAAGAATCATAAAACAAATTTTGCCTGTCGGTTTAACTCGAATACATGTGAACTGGAATAGGTCTGCTGCCATAAAATGTTCGTCTCATTCGTTCAAGCTGCCCGCAAGTGGTCAAAATGAATAACAGGATTCTAGCTTCCAAAACTACAGCAAGTGGTGGAGAAATGAAACAGAGAGCACCGCCTGTCTGTTTAAAGAAAATTAATAGTAAGCACCACCAGAATCGTAACCAGCATCTTCCTCATAATAAGAATCTTCATCATAAAATTTTGCACCACCAGTTCCATCGGAATCGTGGGCTCCTGCCTCCCAGGCAGCCCACTCCTCTGCGGTGTAGACATCCTCATCGTCCACAATAGGCTCATCCTCAAAAGAAACTGTGCCCACATGAAACTCACTCTGCGGTAAAAACTCTTCCCCAAGTGGGGCCTCGAAACTTCCGCCATAAGAGTCCCGCTGAAAACCTGTGTCCAGCTCGGAATCCCGTTCCAATCGATCGGACGAAAAATGCGGAGCGGCCAAGTGGCCATGGTGCTCCTCCTCCTCCTCACAACTGCCATCGGAATCGTCGAAATACCCAAGTGGGTACTCCGATTCATCCTCTTCTTCACTACTCAAATACACTTCATAATCTCGCCGCCCAGAGCCCATATAGGAAGCTGCAACTGGAGGTGCATGAATGTAATGAACTTCTGTGCGCACAGGAGGGGCCTGTGGCACAATGTCTCTTGCCCTAGCAATACTAGGCAAGGGTCTCGTGGTCGAAATCTGAGTTGAAACTGATTTTGTGGAAATAATTGCGGGCGCATCCCCAACGCCTGTTTCACACAGCGAAATAGCAGAACTCGCGAAATCATCGGAACCAGCACCACCAACCTGTGTGCTCTCTGAAACAATAATCTCCAAAATAATCGGCGGATCTGCGGTCAAAATCTGCGGAGAAATCTGCGGAGAAATCTGAGGCGTACGAAAATGCGAAACAGCTGTGTGCAAAGAAGAGCACAGTGAAATAAGCTGAGACCGCTTGAGAGAAAGAACTCTCTCAAAACCAGAGTCAATAGATGCCAAAAGAGCCGAAAGCTCCTCACTCGAAGAAATCTGCTGCGAATCCATCGAAGAAAACGAGATCTAACAATGAAATAACGTAACAAAAAACGTAGGAGTCCACCCCGTCGAAATTACCCAAAGCCGTAAGCAGTCGCCTCCAGAAAATACGCAGAATTTGCTCTAAAGCGTCCCACAAGGCGTGGAGACGCTCAACCGAAAGATAGGGCGGAAATAAAATAAAATTCTACGCTAAAATTCAGTTCACGCGAACGTGAGAGGGACCATAACCTGCTGGGAACAGCAGCTCAGGCAGTGGGGACCCGCTGCCGACGGTGAAACAACGGATCACTAAACTCGGATATAAGAACGATATATACCCGAGATGAGTGACACAGGCTGACCACCGAAGATGACATACAGGAATGACACTAGACTGTACGAACTAGTCGTAGTGTCAATTCCAGCACAGTTCATTCACTCTCATATATCGCTGTAGCAACAACAACCACTATACTGCATTCTGATAATTGACTCAGTATTGATCAGCACAAATGCACGTACCTAACCAGATCAGTACATACATATATTGAGCTGACATAGGTTGTTGTGGACAAGCACACACATATATATGTGTTGTGTCAAACTGCTTTGATTATATAATCAAGCTATGTCCTGATATGTTTCAACAAGAGATATCATTTTTGATATATCTTAGAGCACAGTCATATGCTCAAAACATATCATAGATTGATAAATTATCACTGAAGTGGATAATCCGCTTATAGTTGGTAAATCTAAATATCATCAGGAAGTACATTTACTTCCATGGGTTTCAATCAGCAAAACCCACAAATATGATCAACCTCAGATGTTGATATGCAGAATAATTCACTTTTAAGCCATGAAAATTGTCATGTGCAAAGGTGAAGTGATATGCAGTGCTTCTGTACTTTGCAGTCCACACACACACACAGATATGTTATTATGGAAACAATAATCAAGCCGAAAAACGGCCAAAATAGGTAAAATCCGTTTGCGATAGATTTGAAAATTGAAAATCGGACCCTATTTTATTTGAGGATATGATTTTATACCTATTGAGGTATGAGAAAATCATAATGACTATAGTCATATCTCGTGTAACACCCTAGATAGCAGGTGTGGAATATGTAGGAATGTACATATTGGCTGTAACGAAATGCGTCAAAATGTTTTACGCATGATTTAAAAATGAAAATTTCGGATTGATTTTTTTTGCTAATATGAATATTTAGCTATCAATAAACAATCCCTGATTTATGCAGCACTTGTAACACCATGTAACACCCTAAAAATTGAATGTGTGTGTCAGGGGTGTAACGTACCTCCTAAAAACCACGTAACATTCAGTGTGGTATTAAATGCATTTTTGCTTAAAAATGTTTGCAAAATATTTATACTGCTTTATTTTTACCTATTTTAAAGTTACTGATACCAAGTAACACCCTAAACATACTATTGGGAATATGGGCCACTGTAACGCAACATGCCCTAAAATGCCACTAAATATTCGATAAACTTCGTGTTTGGCATAAATATATCATGCTGTAATCAACACAAACATGATAATATTTCGGGAAACAACCCAAGAACTGTTGGGCAACAACCCTAAAACTGTATAAGCTGCTTCCTACAAGGATTGCAAGCTATAAGCTATAAGCTGTAAGCTATACGCTATGAAATATATAAGCAACTGACTGCCTATGTGTTCACACTTCCTCAAGGGGGGAAGAAGGTGGATAGGATTACACACATATCCATTTTATATTCCGATCTGGTGATTTCTGATGGATTGCTTTTGATAAAATCACTGCATCCACAAGTAACGTTGAAATCTGTACAACGTTAAATCCACCATCACTAACAAAGTGTAAACTCGTATGGGAAACTATATTCCAATGACTATAAGTTGACTTTTGCTCAGCATTTACATTCTCGAGTAAGTTTGGAATGCTGAACTATATACATAACATATAACTTGATACCATGCTTAATTGCATATCCTGGATCAGAAGATGATAGTTATATAATGTATATATATATCCCACCTGATACACTTTGGCATTATAGCCGTACATAAGAGTGGGAAGGACAAGTGCATCGCTGTAAGACTGGTTGATATAGTCCCAGTGCTGAAGGCAGAATTTGGCACCCGAATAACAGCTGATAACTGTTGGTGACCACCATGCAAGACCTTCTAAGCGTAACTCCTTTGTCCTAAGATGCAAGTGAATTGTTCATAATATGTAGACATCACATAAAAGCATTCTGATAAAAACCCTATATATCCATGTGAGTTGTCATTACTACAAATGACATGGGTTTCGAATCGTCGAAATGAGTATAACTCCGATGAATTCATTAGTACAGAATAAGCTGTTGAGATTGTTCCTCCGGCTGGATTGCAATCATTTACAATCCCTGTACATTCCGGTGACAAAATATTGCACTGGACTGATCACCACATTTGGTATAATCTGTGATATATAAGTCACCAGAGAAAGCATTGCAATCAGCACAATGCTGTCTAGACTCACAAAGATGAGTAACAGATATTCTCAGATGTAATAAATAGAGGCACAATGTGACCTACGCTAAAATCGCGTATGCTCGGGCACTGTATTGTGACCTGCGCTAAGATCGTGTATGCATGGACACAACATGACTCGTGCCAATGACGTGGACATATTTTATGCCACGACATCACATCTGAAATCAATAAATCACTCAGAGAGAAGGTGTTGACATCAGTATAGCACCATTATACATATAGTCATGAGGATTTTAAAGAAGACACAGTCTCTCCAGTATTGACAAACATGGTACACATATTACCATGCTCTCTGATTATATATTGCTATCCCACAGCATACGATGATGGTAATAGCAAACCACTTCGCCGCTAGAGGGTAGTGTTGTATATATACAGCACATGCTTGGGCACTATATGACCCACGCTGATGACGTGGATTCGGGCTGCATCCCAATAACTGCAATGCACCTTCGGTGCAATGGGCTGCAACCCGAGAACTGCTATCCAGCTTCATAGAAAGCTTCCACGTCATCACATAGAGGTCGGACCTCTGTTGTATTTGAACGGCGCTTGACAACCGCCTAGCAATACACTTCCTTGAGGGGGGAAGATGATAAGCTAGAAATACAACTAAAAACCAAATAAATAATAAAGACAAATAATAAAACAAATATAAGTTGCATCATTGTTTTTGTTTTGGTAAGCCTGACTATATATAGTCAAACCATGCAGAACTCCATGAAGTTGACACATATATGTATCAAACATTTCTAAGGTCATCAGCCATGACATACATATAAGCTTGATTTTGAAGACCTAGACATTGTATACATCCAGTCTAACATGTATCCAAACAAGAATTGTATATTGACACGGTGCAAGCACTATGGCCTCTGCCACCGATGATCATTGAAAAGGGCAACCATTCTTGATATTTCATACATATCATCTGATTGTATCATTAAAGGTGTCAAGAGTACTCAATGCAATATGCAGGCTACGGCCTTAGTACAACACCTAGAAAGGTCAAAGCCACTGAGCTAACTAATGCAGCATAAATGCTAGCTGCCTTGAAGGCTATACAATAAGCCTATTGCCCTTATGTCTTGATATGTATCCGTGTATTGGCATCTCTTTGAGGTAATTATGCCTACTGAATGAGCCATACCAACCATCTTGTCTTCATTGATCATTACATATCTGATCATATCGCCATTGAGCAATGCCTATTCTGTGAGATTATATATCACGAGGCATTTCATTAGTGCACATTAAACAATTATAATGCAACAAAGATCATCAGCTCTTCATCATACCAAAAGGTTGAGTTGTTATCAAAAGTATTGATTTTTCAGACACCATTTCAGGGCTCGTCATGAATACTATGATTACACTTGATTAGTGGGGTCCTGTGATTAATCAAGACTTGAATAGTACCCTGCCGTGGCTAGTCAAGACTTGATTAGTACCCTGTCGGGTCTAATTAAGACTTGATTAGTACCCTGTCGGGTATAATCAAGACTTGATTAGTTTAATCACGATTTTCGGATATTTTCGGTTGTTGGTTCATTTAGTCATTCTTTGCTCATCTGAGTGGGGCAAATTTTAGCTCATTGTTTGGAGGCATGTGTATAGCATGTGCATAGCGCATAATGTGCGTGATCAGGTTGCTCGTGCTTACTGACTTCCCAAGCTCGTGAAATAGGTTGCGTATCGTGCCGCAGGCGGTGCCATCACTGTTCTTAATCGTGCACACAAACTGACTCGCAAATTGTCCAGACTTAGATCCCATCTCAACCAGATCGTCAGAAGTACCTGAGTGATACGTGTACACTTCAGCAAACGGAAATACCAGGTTCGGAAAGTCGGGATGGCGAGGGGGACGTTTCTCATCCTGCGGCGTGAGGGGTACCAAAGCGGATTCCGCACGTGGTGCTTGCTCTTCAGTAGAAAGAGGGAATGTGGCATAGAAATACTGTAGACGAATGGCAGTGGATATTCAATCCAAAATATTTCGCCACTAGCATCGCCTTCCTCAAGGCTTTCGGTCCCAGTCGGACCCATCGCTCCTGCAATTGAAAATCCTGCGAAGGAGTTGCCTCGCCTGACACTTTTTGCGAAAGCGAGAACTCGCGTATGGTACACAAAAAAATAGTTTCCTTCTCGCTCTCTGATATGCGCCCGGAAACAAGCGTCCAAAAGGACCCCGGGATCTGAATCTGTTTCTCTATGTGCTCAAGCGGCTTTTTCAAAGCCGGATACTGCTTCATGTCTAGCGTCTGTTGCCTGTTAGTAACGGGTTTTTTCTTGCTCCGACCCATTCTGCGGTGAGTGAGTGCGTGCTTAAGTACGGTATGCGTGACGAACTGTCCTAGAAATCTGAGAAAACACACGGGCGATTGTGGAGCCTGCGATGCCTGAACGAACGTGTGCTCATGTGCAACGAAGCCACAAAATAGACAAAGTGATATTAGTCACCCGACCGACGGCCACCCGACCGACGGCCACCCGACGACGGCCACCCGGCCGTCGCGTCAGACTGTCTCTCGACTGTCAGAGGCCACATATGTCATATCACCACTTTTGTCATGATTAAAAAATCACGACTTGATTAGTACCCTGCCGTGGCTAATCAAGACTTGATTAGTACCCTGCCGGGTCTAATCAAGACTTGATTAGTACCCTGTCGGGTATAATCAAGACTTGATTAGTACCAAAAAACGTCTAATCATGAAAGTAATCATGATTACGAGTGTATTCATGACGAGCCCTGCACCATTTCTCAGAGGTCTATTCATCATGAAAGACAGAGTCTGTGCAATCATGGCTATTCCGCCTCCGACATAGCTGACATAGCTATTCAGCTTATGACCCAACCGTTGTTAAGCAGCCTCCACGCTATATGGCTGAAAGATGGCAAGCAATCTCTTCGGTCATTCTTGGGCATAGAGCAATCAAGCACAGCCAATCCAGGATGTTTATCCCAAAATTCTCTACTAAGAATTACTCATATTTTCCATGTGTCATATCAAAACATCCAATACCGCCCTATGATGGGAGTCATCTCCTTCAGTGGATGGTAATTTTGCATGGTGACTTTCTTGCTGTTTATTTTCTTCGCATGCTGCAGGTCTGCTGCCTCCCTGTGTGATTCGTCCTCGATGGAAGAACAAGACATGTTGAAGCCAGTTTTGCTTTTGGATGAAGAAAGCTCAGAAGATGAGCTAGTAGATTCCAGCAAGTTTCGTGGCTGGTACAACGTTCCGGATGTAGCAGTAGCAAAGAGGCGCTTGCAGAATAAGAAAAAAACTGAGCGTGATGCCAAAAGACGTAGGAAACAATGTCCTCAGTGGATGTTGGACAGTCAATGGTAGCTTTAGCTAGAAAAGTACATTAGATTCAGATTCTGAACATACAAGTGGGCTTGAATGCACTCAAGTTTGTACTGAGTTGCAATTGTCCAAAGTTTTTATTCTGACATCACTACTTATTTGTGGAATAGCATACAATGGTATAAACCATCCACATATAGATTGACACCATATTTGTAATTTCATATCATTTTGGCACATAAGACAAGCATGCTTCATTAAGAGATGAAGACTCTTTGAAAGTTCATTCTGGAATGTTTAGAAATTTGTTGCCTCGTCCATTAGGCCACGAAGTCTTGGAAAACCCGCAATTTGCATACGGTTTCCAAGCGCAGTTCATCCTCATTCTGGAAAGTGACAGAAATTTTATAGTCATAAAACAAGTCACAATTCTATCGGATTGAAATGACACATTCATCATTCATACTTCTTTATCATAACAAATCTCTGAATAGTGTTTGCCCAAAAATAAAATGGGCACCATTGAGATAAGTGATCATGTGCTGAAGGATATACACATATCACTAGGCAATGCCATGTTCTATTCATAATGAAATGTCATGTCAGCCATCCATCAACTACGAAAATACAACTCGTAGTAAGTTGTTGTCATTACGGACACTTCTTGATTGACTCTCCATTAGCTTCGATAAACCAAAGTTAACTTCGGTACCATCACTGATTTCTTTGTTCATCATGACAATCATTATCCAGAACCATTGTCTAAGTTGGGTACACTATAGTGACCCTGAACTGACAAAGTATGTGGGCTGCAACCCAACGACTGCATTTGACATCATCTGGCATTTGCCACATTCAAAAACGTCAGGCATATTGCCAATATGACGTAGAGAGAATCAATGTTCAGATTGACATTGTTACCTCTAAAGCATTCGATGAGTAATCTCAGTCTGATTCTCTATCAAACCATTTTTCACATAACATAATGATTGAATAACATCCTCCATCACCATCTGATTGGTTTGATACATCTCTTTTTACGAGGGGGAGGAAGAGTATAGATTCATTCATTTTCATACAGCTGCCACAAATTGATTTACATCATTGTGATTTTGCTTGGAAGATTAAAAATCTTATCAAAAGTTCCAGCATCTGTGTATAGCAGCCATAAAGTTGATGACACGGTACATCATGCCGATTGAAACATCAAATGAAGTCTTATTTGACTTACTGACACATAAAGTTCATTACGAAGAAATCATAGATACATATTTCTCCGGCTCTATCATATTATATGAAGGGCACTGACATAGGAGAACGATGGTTTTTCAAATGTGAATAAGCTATATTGTAAGCTTACGACCATCACTTTGACGTCAACAGCCTGAGATGCTGATTGTCGAAATTCAAGAGTTGAAGGATTCGATGAATCAACCTTGGTAATATGTGTTTTGATTCATGAATTGTTGATCCATGGTTTCTCCCCAAATCTAGAGAAGCTGGCACACAAGTTGTTGCCAATGTCTTAAGGAAAGCATCTGAGCAAAGGATTGCCAGTTGTGCCATCAGGCATCGAATTCCATAACAGCAAAGCCGAGTGAGTAAATCCGCCACTCTAGCTATTTGCCCGTCGTTCCTTCCAGGTTCATGACAAGAGACAATTCATCAAAGTCATACACCAATGCATAAGTCACATGCATGGTTGCACAGTTTGTATCCGAATGCCATTCCATCAAGGTTAAGCATCTTGACAGTAACTCTGGCCAACCAAAAGCCTTCCTGTCTTCGGATATCTTGAGCATTCTCATTTCCAGCTCTATTATGGACTAGGAAGCATCATGACTGTGCCTCGCCAGGACGCTAATCCTCAAAGCCGCACACTTGAGGCGAGCCTTATGAGACAGTGACCTTTAGCTTGTGGGGCGTCAACCCCTTATCAAATCCTGAACACTTGTTAACACCTGGATAAATTTATCATGATGCAACTTAAGTGGGATGATAAGTTCCACATAATCATATTGTCTACGTATGCTGAAGGCATAACTGCGAAACTGCCGCATATGATCACAATAGGTCGCAGCTTCTATAACATTGTGGCTTCTGAGTCAAAAGCTGATAGCCAATGACTTTTGCCAATAATTGCCGACCAAATAATAATCAGGCCGTGGAAACATATACCCAAGAGGTTTTCGTCCATCGGTCATATATATATATATATCAGGGCTGCATCCCAAGAACTGCGATGCGCCTTCGGTGCAATGGGCTGCAACCCGAGAACTGCAGGGTTATATCCCTAACATTTTTACCCTGCATCAAATTGATATGACAGGAGCAGGAATTGATCCTTCCTTGCTAAGGTGTAGTGAGCCTTGTATAAATCATACCCTTACACAGATACGCATATGCGGGTACCAATATCTGTGAAAAACTGCTAATGCTACCTTTGCCAAGACCGTGGTTTGTCATCGGATTCTGTGGCCAGTCATCCGAAGCTACCGGAGACATCGACTGAGGTAGACGGAGTTGTGATCCTAAGTTGTGCTTGACAAACATAACTAAAGAAATTTCACATTAGTACGTGGCGAATCCATTCTCACTCATCGCGATAGATGTTCGTCAAAGCGTGCGTACTGGACCATATCAAGAGTGAGCAGACCGGGTAAGGATTATAAGTCCAATCCCGTCAAGCAGGGCCACTCTGTTTGCAATAAAACGAGCCCCCGGTGAAATAACTCCGGAAACAAACACGGGCTCCCCGTTGCCACCTATGATCCTCCAAAGTAGCTTAAGGAGGGGAGGAAGGGCTGGGTGCACTATATCAGGCCGAGAATCGTTCGATTATAAATCGTTAAATCGTGGGATCATCGTTCGCAAAGCGACGACGGCTAGCGCAAATAATCCGTAACGTACACTTCGGATACTTTGAATCGTCACTCTGACGCACGATACGTGTGGATCAATCAGTAATCCAGCGTCAATCTGTATCACGAAACGCAATTCATTGAACCTTGAAACGTCACTCTGAAATACGATACGAACTTCAAAGGGGGCTACATCCTAAGAACTGTAAGGTGAGGGACTAAAGTGGACTCAGTTCCCCCCAATAACCTAAAAACACCATGAGGGACGCCTCAAATCGGTGTAAGAAGACTGGTACCAGCAAGAAGCAACAACAACAAAGACATCATAGACATATACAAAGGTATGCCCGTTGTGAGGTCACAACTCTTTTAAGAGGGGAGATCTGTCAGGGTCATGACCGATGACATATGTGTCATACATGTCATACGTGTCATACCTGTCAGACATGTCATACCATGTCATGTCATGTCGAGTCATGTCATATATTATAATGACAGTCGTCAGTACGGTCGACTATGACTGTACATGTCGTCAGATGATAAGTCACGTCATCTGTCATTATTCAAGGAAAGACTTGAATGACACCTGTCATCGAGAGTTCGTACGTCGAACTCGAAGATGGCAAAGCAAGATACATCTTGAAGTAACAAACAAGAACCATCTTTGCTTTAAGCATGTGCGGAACAAGCATGCGCAGTATTATGGAGCGAACGTATTATTCGTTCTGACGATACTGGTCGTTCAACCAACGTCTCGGGTTCACAACCCAATGGCGGTACCATCTATGCGATGGGAGACGTATGGTATAGATGAGGAAGCGTTGTGCTTCAGCAGTATCTTCACACAGAAGTCTGCACTCATCCCCCGCTATTATCTTACGCTTGTGTTACTGTTCTATAACGCAGCGTTTACTTGTATTTTATATGATATACTGAGGGCTCGCTTATCTAGCCCTAAGAGATTTCAATATTAAAGGCTGCTTATCGATCGATTCCGATATCTTACTAAGAATAATCGATCGATTCCGATATGCCACATGACACTATGACACTATGACTATATAGGAGTATGACAGTACTGTGGGGTGGTCATCGTGGCACTTAGTCAGACCCTCGGGGAATGACCGGATTCGCATCGGGATCAGAAAGACAATTAAATCGAGTATCAGATGTCGGGGGTATGACAGTATGACAGTATGACAGTATGGCAGTATGACAGTACAGTAGTATGACAGTACTGTATGACAGTCATCGTGTCAGTCTGTCGACGTGACATCTGAATCGAGAATGACGAATCGGAATTAGAAATGAGATCGGATCAGGAATCGAACGTTGGGCCGTGGTGTGACATCGGGTGCCGGGTGGTTGACCCTGCAGCCCGAGTGACGAGTGAATAAGTAGAGCACTTGAGAAGTGTTTAGCCTTCAGAACTCGGAACCGAACTATCGTTTGCACCTCAATCTGGCCCTGATCCAGTATATTATAAAAACCGAATTGTGTACCTTTGCACGTTTCAATCAAAAACATCATTCCGAGTATCTGTCGTGGTGCCCCTGGCACAGAAACCGCTATTGCTAATATCTTGTTACATGCATTTACTTTATTATTGAGTTCAGGATGAACTGTACCCAGTACGAGTACGCATGCTCTTTGGTAAAATATTGCAGGTTTCACCATGGACGAGGCTCGAACCCCTTACATCCTGGATGAAACCTTAACGCAGTACCACTACGCTACATTTGGGTTGTGATGTTAAGGAGTCAAATAATAAAAATACAAGTTCTTATAATAATTGGCTTCGCGGTCGCGACATCGGCCGCTTCGCGGCCATTAATATTTTGAAATGTATTCAAGCAAATGCGCAGATGGCATCACGATATGCAAGTGTGGCATTTGCGATATAGGAAGCGAGTTGTGAGCGTGTGCTTGTGCGAATGGGGTATATGAATAGCAGTGATTACTTGTGCTTCGATACAATTTAATCAATAATTAGAAATCCCTCAGATGGGATGCTGCTTCGCTGACAAGTGGCATTACCAGTTTATACACCTGTGTGATAAGATCAGATTCTACGCTACGGACACGTTCATGAAGGTGCATCGGAATATCCGATATAGATACACACAGACACACAGACACACACGCACACACACACATGAAGCGTCGTAGAGCGTGTTTTGATACAGTCATCACTAGTAATTAAATTAGAATTTTGCGGAAAGGTTTCACGGTCGCGACGCGCAAGATTTGATATGGTACCCGCATACACCGTAGATTTGATAAAATCGTTTCATACAGCCGTAGACTTGAAAAATCGTCAAACTCTTGAATAATCGTCATTCGGGAGGCATAGTCAGCCACGTCGGCTGATTATGAAAAACAACGCAACGCCCGATAATTATGTAGAATATAGTCACCTACATGCATGTACTTTTGTGCACCGTCGGTGCGTATTTTTTATTTTTTATTTTCGTATACCTGAAACCCAACGTATATCATCAAAGACATGCGCGTTCGAATTCTGTATATGACATGGCACTCCGACACGATGACGACAGGGATCGCTTGTAACGATGCGCATATCATTGAGATTAAGAAACTGTACAAGAGTTTACCGACGTGTGCGCATTGCACATCGACGACCCCGCCGAGTGATCAATCGTGCTTCGTTCCGGAACTCGCGTGTCGAGTTGTCGAAGCACAACGAATTGCTAAACAAATCTCCCCATGTGAAGGGAAAATAAATGGCTCACTATATCGAGGTGATGCGTGATATCTGGTTCACCATGAATGCGGTGTTGAATTTGGGACAATCGTACATGTTCCAACCGAAAACTCGAGAGTCCGTTATGCGCTGATGCATTATATTCCCGACGATGTCCGATGGAGTGCTACCGCGTAAACAACTCGCCAATGATACATGCGACGCGCTCATTACCGACGCACTCATCCTCGGATTTTGCCGGAGCGAACGTTCACACCGAAAGCGAGTTCGCCAAAACTATCCAATCCAACTGGGGCGTTTTTCACGAACATGGCGTCAACAAAGAAACGCCCTCAGTTGTTCAAACGAAGTCGTTTTGGTTGCCTGCTGATCAAATTTTGGTGACCCATAGAAGATATAAAAAGCGGAAATATGACGTGAGGCTTATTGTGTCGGTACGTTCATGGACATGGCGACTCTGAGGTTACCGGAATTGCAACTGGAAACAATAATAAAAGTCGAAGACGTCATCGACCAATCAAAGATGTATCAAACTTACAAGTGCCGAAGAGATTTTGGCGATTTCGCATCGCCGAACGCTATCGAGACCGCTTTGATGTTACGGATGGCTGACGGGTATTACCCCACCGACGACTTGAAGTTAGAGTTGCGATGACGAACGCATCATCAAGATTCGGAGAAAAAATGCGTGTACACGTTGCGACAGGTACGTATGCGAGGGGTGTGCCCTTTCTGTTTTTTTCTTCAAAGAAGTTTCTGCACAGTGTTGAAAGAGAATATTGGAAGGGGGTGGTACGTACATAGTATCGTGCTGAACACTATGCGGTAAATGGATATACATACATATCGTTGTAATATAAGAGGGAAATCATTTTCGCCTTTCTCGCTTTGCGTGGTAGCTCGCAGGCTCGCGATATTGCATGCAGGGCACATCACCCTAATGCGTTTGGTGATCCATATAAACTTCCGATGAAACTGCTGGTTAGGTTGCAGCGTACGCTGTCTAACATGTGCATTTACGACACGGACCCTTATAACTATTTAACGAGATATCCGAATACGGGATATCTTTCTCATAAAGTCGAAACTCAGTGAAAGGTAACCGTGGTGCAGTGATATGGATCTATATTATCAGAAGTGAAGTGATAAACTTTAAACCTAACCTGAGGTGTTCGGGTCCGGCAAGTGATACCGTCCACGTGACGAGCTGCCATACCTGTCATCGGGGCATCACATTGCGCAATGACCTAAGGGAATATCTCTAGGGGGACCTGCAGCGGTACTACCGATAAGGGCTGGCCGAAACTAACTAAAATCAGCATACCACCTCCACGTCCAGGCGTGTGCTGACAGTCAATTCATAATTATGCGCGCTGCAGTATACACCGAACACCGTCACAGAGCGCATATAGGCAGATGCACAGAGCTACTGTACATTTTGCAGTTCTGATATACTGATCCCCAACTCTTGCACCCTAGTTCTGATAGTTCCAATGCCAGCCACACACGGAACCACGGAGGCATTGGAGGATTGGACCCGTAGGGGCTGTTTCCAATTGAACGAACATCCGGTTGAATTTGTAGACTCATATGTCTCTGCAATACTACGAATCCTTATAAAATGCTGCATTTATGTACATGCGAGGTCTACACCCAATCTCGGAGGTCTACACGCTATCTAGGATTAAAATGCGACTCCACGCCTAGTCTAGGATATACAATGCACTTTCTTCGCTCGATCTATAGCAGTAGAACGCTCTGTCTACGCCCAAACTAGCATTATGGTGAAATGTCTACGCCCAATCTGAAGATAGCCCAATTACATAATAAATATATACATTGTAGCATGCAGTCCACCAAAACAACTACATCCAGTTCCCCCAAATATACTAGTGGCCATAGGTGGAAAACCAATCTCATAAATACGTTGTCGGCATACAATCAATTAGTACTCCACTCCAGAATACATGCATACAGGCAGTGGAGGTATTCCGTGCACACGTGCCTTCTAGACAGGAGGTTGTCATTCGTACTTACTGCACTACTGGTTGAATCAAAGCAATATACATATTGAACATGATACGGCTGTTATGCTATTGATAGCAGGTGCGCTGACACCATCCAATACATGTACAGGGATCAGCTGGCACCACCAGCATTCGTCACTTCATGATTGCATAATATCTCCCAATCGAATTGTTGGTGGGCTGAAAAGACCTTATTGCGCGTATCCGTACTCCACCCGGGGCTTGCGAATCCAGAGCACTGAACAATACACACGGGAAGTATCATTCCACATCACTTGCTTTCAACGTGGGGAGCGAGCAGACAGAGATCAGGGGATGGTGCATGGCTTCAAAGGAGTCACGATCTCGGTCGACAACAGTAATATTCCCAGGCCGGACAGCATCAAGAGCCTCACACAGTTGTTCCAATCGGATGATATCGTGCCTCATTAATGCCTGTTCGGCCATCATCTTCTGAACTTCGAGTTTGCAGGCACCGGCAAGCATTTCTAATTTGGAGTACTTTGATTCCCTGCTGCCATTGCAAACCTTATGCGAGGTCGTCAGCTGCTCCATCTCCGCCCCGCAATCCATGGACGGTGCGGAAACAGTTTCCATGCCTTCGGCATCCTCGATCTCTGACACAGAAAGCGGGTTGCCGTGCATTAAGTAAGCTGCAAACCCCACAGAGCCCGTGTAACATACCACCAGTTAATCTACGTAAAAAAAGAACGTCGAACTCACCAAGAGCATGCCCAAGTGATCACTCTATTTGAGCACAGATGATCATCTTGCATATCGGTGCAGAATGTCTGTCGCATCGAATGGAATCGGAGTTCATCGGGTGAGAGGAGCGTCCACAGCTTCTCCCTCTGCATGTGGACCGATTTTATCGGCGGTGGGGTGGAGGAAACCCCTCCTAGCAGTTGATTGCAGCGCGCAAGAGCATATTGCCGACCTTTCACGTCCGAATTGCAAGCACTGCCGGAGTCCTGTACGGCATGTGGCTCAGGCTTTCCCTCGTCTTCATTCTGATCGCGGTTTCACATGGACATTCCCATACCCCTTCCTCCGCACCGTCAGCTTCGCTTCCAGGTTCAGCACTGCAGTGCAACTTAGTGCGGACACGCTGATACATCGCGGCCAAACTGCGAGGGTATAATCGGGCAAAAGAGGATAGACTGTTGCAGGCGCCGAAAGTTGCAATCCAGCTACGCGCCTTTTGCAAGCACGATCATCCTTCCTCTCCGAACCTCATTCCCTCTCAACCCTCATTCCTCCGAACCCTCCGGTGCCAGGTTCCCTCAACCTTCATTCCTCCAAACCCTCCAGTGCCAGGTTCCCTCAACCCTCATTCCTCCAAACCCTCCAGTGCCAGGTTCCCTCAACCCTCATTCCTCCGAACCCTCCGGTGCCAGGTTTCCTCAATCCTCATTCCTCCAAACCCTCCGGTGCCAGGTTCCCAACCCTCATTCCTCCAAACCCTCCGGTGGGTTCCCTCAATCCTCATTCCTCCAAACCCTCCGGTGCCAGGTTCCCTCAACCCTCATTCCTCCAAACCCTCCGGTGCCAGGTTCCCTCAATCCTCATTCCTCCAAACCCTCCGGTGTCAGGTTCCCTCAACCCTCGACAAAACTCCTTCGTCTTTTGACTTTCCAGCTTCTCCTAGCCGGGGCTCCGCGCTCGAGCCGCACCGTAGAGTGGAACAGAGTGTTCAGCACCATCCACGGCTTTGATGGAAGGGCTCTGTTCATGCGGCGCCCAAGCACGGTGCGCTGCACCTTCTCGACCAGCCCTGCCTCCTCTATCGTCTCCTGCAATGCAAGGGCGCCAAGCCTCGACCAATCAGCACGATCCATCAACACCGCGGCCTTAGCATCGCCGCTCCTCCGTGCGGCTGAGGCGACTCCGACAAAGCTTACCTTCATCATCCTGGTCAATTGCCAGGCGATATACCCCCCGAGCACGATCTGCAGGATTAACAAGAAAAAATGGGCGAGTTCTTCCTCCCATTTGTCCTCATCCATCACCTCACCGATGACGAAAACGTACAGAATGACCAGCAGGTTGAGCTGACATAGGAACTCCACCCGGTCCATGATGGGGTCCACGAAGGGGGCGTAGTGCGTCTGCGCGACGACCGCACAGATGGACACACCAAACGCGTAGAGAAGGGCGTACTCTGCGGCAAGGATCTGCCAAAGGACCACCACGCCGGTCTGCGCCAGCCGGCGCAGCAGGATGACGCTATTCCAGTAGAAGCAACGTGGCTCAAAGCTCTTGTAGAACTGCCCAACGCAGGCCTCCACCGCGGGGTTATCGAGCATGCTTAGCTGGAGGGTCAGCCGACTCCCATCGTCCTGTCGCCACAAACCACGCCCGAATTTCCGAAATGAGGATCGTGTCCTGAGAACTCGGTCAGCCATGAGCTTCGATGCGTGCGTGTCCGACATAAGGATCTTGTCAAGGGGACTCGGTTGGAAGATCCATCCCAGACTCTCTTCATGGCAACCTCCGAGTTTCTCACAGCTGAGTGCCCACCTGCACCAGGATGGAGGTCACCGGTTCGACCACGACGTCGGCGCCCTCCACACACACGAACATTCGGCCATCACGCTTCGTCACCTCTGTCTCTAGGCAGTACACAACATCCTCCTTCAAGTGATCTGCCTTGGACACCGCGAGCGCTGAGTCCCGGGGGGGACCCCGGAAGAAAGACATCCTGCGAGGGATCCCCTTGTGCGCCTTGGGGCTCAACCGGATCAAGTACCTGCAAAACGCACCGGCGTGTAGAGTCAATGCCCAGGCTGCCCAAAACCACTCCCACTAAACCTTGCGCCCAGAAACCCTGCGCCACGTCGAGACGTCCTAGTGAACTTAAATTAGGGATGTGCTAGTTGACTTGTATCAGGGATGTCCTAGTTGACTTGTATTAGGGATGTCCTAGTTGACTTGTATTAGGGATGTCCTAGTTGACTTGTATTAGGGATGTGCTAGTTGACTTGTATTAGGGATGTGCTAGTTGACTTGTATTAGGGATGTGATAGGTGACTTGTATCAGGGATGTGCTAGTTGACTTGTATTAAGGATGCCCTAGTTGACTTGTGTTAGGGATGTGCTAGTTGACTTGTATTAGGGATGTCTAGGTGACTTGTATTAGGGATGTGCTAGTTGACTTGTATTAGGGATGTGATAGGTGACTTGTATAAGGGATGTGCTAGTTGACTTGTATTAGGGTTGATTGTATTAGGGATGTGCTAGATGATTCGTATTAGGGATGTGATAGGTGACTCGTATCAGGGATGTGCTAGTTGACTTGTATTAGGGATGTGCTAGTTGACTTGTATTAGGGATGTGCTAGTTGACTTGTATTAAGGATGTCCTAGTTGACTTGTATTAGGGATGTGATATGTTGAGTTGACAAATATAATTTTTATTCCCCCCGCGGTGGTCGATACCGTCCTGAGGTTTTCCAGGGCCCAAGACAATTTTGGGTGCCCCTGTTTGCACGTTGCGTTCCCGTGAGTGGCGTGGCAGGGTGTATATAAAAATATTAGGGATGTGCTAGTTGACTTGTATCAGGGATGTCCTAGTTGACTTGTATCAGGGATGTGCTAGTTGACTTGTATTAGGGATGCCCTAGTTGACTTGTATAAGGGATGTGCTAGTTGACTTATATTAGGGATGTGCTAGTTGACTTGTATCAGGGATGTCTTAGTTGACTTGTATAAGGGATGCCCTAGTTGACTTGTATTAGGGATTTGTGAGGGATCGACCCACTGCATTGGCATCCTTTGTGACCCGACACGACCCAGGGACACCCCAGGACATGGCCCGATTTACGTCCTCAACGCTCTTGTTGTAGCGGTGAGACCCAGGCACCGTGCCTTATGCATGATGTCTCCCCGTGTCCGCGCCACGTAATGGGCGCGCGCAGCAAGATCAGCGCCATGTCATGGGGGCGCGCAGCAAGGTCCGCGCAATTTGGGCGCACACGGGCTTGCGGCGAGTGCGGGCCGTGAATGTCTGGGAAAAATGATCGGAGCGTCTCGACCGCGATGAAGTTGGCAGCTAGCGCACTGCACAGTGGAGACGTTGGCCTGCGGTGCGAGGGAGGAGGCGTGGGGGCTCACTGCTTCCGGTGCCGGCAGTGCACCAGGAAGGCGCAGATGCCTGCCGGCAGGGCGATCACGTACATCAGAAGCATGAACAAGCTGCACGTAGCATGGGCCCACCATTCGAATGTCGCGAAGCACTGCACGGTGCGGTCATAGTACAGCCTGCATCACCAGCTTAATAGCACATCCCAGGATGGAATCAGCTCCCGCGCACTGCCCTATCTCGGAGCCCTCCTCCCCTTCCACCCCCCAAAAAACAATTGACTGGTTTCCATTGGTGCACGGTACGCAACGACACGTCAGCGCGCTTTGGCCACACCCTTCAAGCTCGAGCTCTTCAGATCCTGGGAGGTGGCCACGTGTGCAGAGGTATTGCCCAGTGGCGCCCAGACCCCCGGTCAGAGTGTGGTCCCATGTGCAAAGGAGGAGGGAGGAAGTACGCGATACTGGGCTAGAGGGGGGGAAGGGGGGAGTGGGAGGTCACCAGTACTGGTCCTCATCGAGCGACCCATCCATCTTGATCTTGGTGCAGTGGAAGATCTCGAACACGGCCAGCCCCACCACCGGGTACATGAACTGCAAGAGGAAGAGGCCAATGGTAGCGCTGAGGTCCCTCATGCTCTTGTAGTAGGCCCTCATCGCCGCCGGGTCGTCCTCGCGCGTCCCGGCACCGTCGTTCACACCAACGCCGACGTCGGGGGGCTCCTGGGGGGTGCCATGGGCGCGGCGCCAATGCCGATCGTAGTAGTAGTACGCTCCGCTGCACGGGAGGCCGACGATCCAAGGGAGCAGAAGCTTGAACTCGTGCTCCCGATAATACGTATGGTTGATTTCCTCCCAGCCGAGGCTGTAATGAATGCACCTCCAAGAGAGCATGGTGTTGAGAGGGAGCCCCGCCCAGCTCACCACGCTCGCAAAGTCCACCATTACCCCTTCTAGATTCAACTTGAACAGCACCAAGGACGGGCCCAAAACCTGGTCGCCGTCGCCGCCCTCTCCTCCAATCAACAATCGCGCAGTCGCTGGGGATGGCGCGTCGAGAAGGCGGTACGGGTCCCATAGAGCAGGTAACCTAAACTGAGCCGTTCATACTTAACAGTGGCAAACTTGGTAATCTGGCCGTTCGTGCACGATTCCAGAGATCGAATCACGATATCTGCCTTCAACAGCTCCGGCGAATTCCTTTGGACCTTCCGATATCCCCCGTCTAAAAGCATTGGACGGCTCAATTTAGGTTACACCCCTAACTAGGGCTGCACCTGCAGGTAGCCGACCACCAAGCATACGATGGTCACCATGGAGCTGGTCTGGGAGGCGGTGGATCGGAGCGAAGGCATGACGTCCATCGTGTTCGTCCCCATAAGCTTCATTATCAGAAAGATTCCATACAGGGTCGAGGCCAGCGCCGCCAGCACGAGAATGGCCTGAGCCCAGGCCCACGCCGGGTTGTTCGGACACGCCTGGCATCGACCAAGTGTCGAGTCGTACGCCGCTTGGCAGCTGCCGAACCATTGCCCACCCCCCCCCTCCCCCCCCAGGTCCAATTCTACACCTTCACGAGCGCCACCCACCCCAGGCTCGAGGATGACAAAATGACCGCCGGAGCTGCAGCCGGGGGGGGGAAGTGAGCAGGATCACACCCGCCAGTTTGCTTTTCTTTGAGCTCTGAGAAGAAATTTCCAACAGTAACAGTGACACACGCGGGGGAGGGGAAAGAAGGGTCAATGGCTGAGACTTCTATTGTGCCCAATAAAGAAAACGGAGATCGGCAGTGTTGCT
>LGRX02008476.1:0-10073 GCA_001247695.2 Cymbomonas tetramitiformis
CATCCACCAATCCCGCGCAGGCCGTGCCCTTCGGAGACCTGTCCCCAGATGCTTTCCCGGGAGAACAGCCTGTGATGGTGACGCGATCCCCAATCTTGCCACTGCGGGACTTCCTGAGGAAGGAGACGGAGCCATTCCCTTCATAGCCCAGAGTGACAGGAGAGTGACTGCGCAGCCACCTTCCGCCGAGGATAACATCCACCTGTATGCCCAGTGGTAGGATCCGGAGGGCAAGAGCGTTCTCCGTATAGGTGCCCGTGGTGGTGTGCGTGTTAAACTTGGCGTACGCGGTGGCGCCAGTGATCTTCACAGATCCATCCGCCAGGGTGACTCGCATCCTCGATGTCGGAGCCGGCTCGTGTTGTGAGGCCACATCGCTTAGCGCTCTGCTCCGAGATGAAGTTGTCAGAGGCCCCCGAGTCAATCAGCACCTTGACCGTGTGCCCTCTGAGGGTTGCGTAGAATACCAGCAGTAGCGGTCCTTCTTCGTCATGTGCCGCTGCAAGGGTACCCTCGATGTCGGTCTTCCACTGAACTCCCCCATCTGTGCGTATGCTTTTGCACTTGAGGTTGGGGAGGAGGTTGTCCGAGGCCTCGCGGCATTCTTCCAACGTTTGCCTACACGCGGCGTAGAACTCCTCATCCAGCAAATCAACATCTTCAGGCGGATGACTGACGAGGTTGTCTGCACTCGCCGGCAGCAGGGTGCCCGCTGAGGTGCATTCGCTCGAGGTGGGGCTGACATGAGTGGTGTCGCTGGTGGTAGGGCTCACATGGGTGGTGTCACTGGTAGTAGGGCTCACATGTGTAGTGCCACTGGTGGTAGGGCTAACATGGGTAGTGCCGCTTACTGTGGGGCTCACATGGGTAGTGCCGCTTGTTGTGGGGCTCACATGGGTAGCGACACTATTGGTGAGACTGCCATGGGTGAGAGGGTCCTCGTCATGCTGAGGGCTGCCAGCAGGGGAGTTGTGGGCGAGCTGGTGGGAGCTCTGGTGGTCAGTTCTCGTCTGAGGGGTCCCAGCTGCTGCCATCTGCTGGGTGAAGCAGAGCGAATTGACCGAGGACTCCTCTTCCATCACCTCAGGGTCTTCAGCGATGGGGTGGCTGTCGAGACAGGGTGGCGCTTCATCCGCTTCATGCGTTCTGACGGTGGTCATCTGCTGGGTGAAGCAAAGCGAACTGGGTGCGGAGGTCTCCTCCGCCTCTGAGCAGTAGGATGAACCTTCGGGGTTTCCTCCCGGAGTGGCCGGCGCGTTATCATGGTACGAAGATGTAGTCTCTGTTGTGGGCTCGGCCAGCGAGGATGATGGAGGGGATGCTCCCAAGGGGCTGGGACCCAGCTTCCTCATCTTGTACTGGTGTACTGCATGCAGACTGCACCAGGCGCCAGGTAAGCCCACATCTCCCGCTGTCCCAGGTATCGTGCCCACTTCAGTGTCCAGGGTGCAGAGAGATGTCGAAGACCTCGCTGCTGCTCTTCGTGCGCCCTCCTTTTCCCACAGCCTGCTACCTGGGGAAGAGTCTGGACTCGAAGTGGCGATTGCCTTTTGCTGCTCGGCAGGCGACAGCTCTCTCCAAGCCGCGTAGAGGTCGTGGGAGCTGGTGTTAGAGGGTTCGGGGACTTGCTGGCGACCGTCGTGTGAAAGGAGGTGCCACAATGCTATGCGCTGATGGCCCTCCTTGCGATCTTGAGGTTCGCGGGCAATGCGTATCCTCTCTGCCAGCTGGTGGGCGCGGTTCACGCGCTCCTTTGGCGATCGACTCCCAGAGTGTACGCGGCTGCGGACGCGCTCCGACATTTTATCCACCAGGTCCTTGGCAGCCTCCGGGGACTTGCGCAGAGATCTGCGGACCTTCTGCATGGCGACTTCGAGGGGGAGGGAGTACAGATCTCTCTTCCAGTGCCACGCAGTTAGCCTTTTCCGTGGGTCTGCGAGGTTGGACTGATAGATGGGCAGCGGCAAGACAACACGCGGTCGGGGGCGAAGGTCGCGGGGCTCTCCGCGGTTGTTGCCCATAATGGGGGGTCTGTGCTGGGGAACTCGCCGTCCCCTCCGACCCTCGATCCTCGCTTGTGTATAAGCAGGGCCGTCATCAAGAGGTAGCGCCGGCTCATCGAAGGGGGTGCTTCCTGCAAGAGGGTGGCTGGACAAGTCATCCCTCGGCGGCGATGGGGCACCAGCTGAGCGGTAGGTGCGTCGCAAGCGGGTCCCAGAGGTGAAGGCCACGCTCTTGGGATGGGGACGTTGGCCCCAAGGGGCTCTGCGTCCTCGGGCGCGTCGGGGTTCCACTGGTTCTGACCGCTTCTCCAGGGCGGAGAGGGTCTGATCATCAGGGCAAGACCTCACTTCCTCGAAGGGCAGGGTCTGGGGCTGGCCGCCGGCCAGTCATTCATCGCTCTCCGCCGGGGGAAGGCCGTCACCCTCCACAAGCTCGATGCCCGCAAGGGCCGCCAGGGTCTGGTAGCTCTGCTCGTCCTCACAGGTAGCAAGAGCCAAGACCTCCTCGGAGAACTCCTCTAGGACGCCATCCACCGAGGAGATGTCCTCCTGCTGCTCGATGGCCCAAACGACGGCGGCTACAAACCCAGGGGAGTTCGCCAGTCGAGCGGGTGCATTGGCCCTCCACTCCTTGAGCTTAGCCTCGTCCGTACAGTTACGGACGATGTGCTCCGCAGAGCCGCAGGCGAAGCACCGGCGGACTTTCGGAGCATCAGGGCGGGAGAGGCCAGGTGGTGGTGGCAAAGGAGTCACTGCCGCGGCGACGGTGGTGGCAGGCCCGTTCTCCAGCATGGCAAGAGCTGGACGGCTCGAAGAGGGGGTACGCCTGTAGAAGGGGGTGCGAGGTGGTGGGTTAGCGAAGGAAACAGCACGGGGAGGACGGTCTTGAGAGCGCCTCTGAGCCGCCTCCGTGTCAATGTCGCTCTCCACCTCCTCAGCAACTTCCCGAATCTTCAACAAGGCGTTGTGAGTGCCTGGGATGTCGTCAGCGACGGCCTTCCTCTCCCACTCTTCTGGTTTGGAGACATCCAAGTGGATGGCTCTCAGGCGCCGCATCACCTTGGGTGCATATTTCAGCCCCCGGCGGTACGTAGAGAGCATCGACAAGTTGGTCATCTCCACGCAATTTGGGACTCTGCTGGCCAAGAAGTTGACGGAGGCCATGCGGGTCTCCAGTCGCGAGAAATACTCCGCCGCGGTCTCGTTCACCGCCTGCTTCAGGGCAATGGCCTCGCCGTGTGCGTTCTCCAGGTAGGCCTGCGTCAGAGAGCACACTGCCAGGTCGCTGAAGAATACGTCCAGCTCCCCGTAGCGTTGGTGCCAAGCTTGCTCGGACCCAAAGGTCCCTGCCGCGCGCTCCAAGAACTTCCTCTGCTGGTCTTGAAGAGTGTACTCCTTGAAGCTCCAAAGAAGGCTTGACACACTCGCCTGGTACTCTGATACTGATGGCGTACAACTGGGAGTGGTCAGTGCTTCGATCACGATGGCCTCCTGGAATACCTTCCGCACCATGTGGGAGTAGTGCTCCAACTGCGTCAGGAGGCCCTTCTTGTCGGCCGATTTTGTGTCGGACGCGGAGCGGGGGAACCTGGTGACGCTCTTGACCAGCTTTAGCACCATCTCTTTGGTCTTGTGCTCCAGGCGGACCTCGTCCGAGGATGCTCGCAGATTAGTGCCCTGCGGCAGTCGGACGATGCCTGGTACAAAGGGAGTGGCGCTGGGAGAGAGCACGGGGTTCGCAGCGGCGGCAGAGTGAACGGGGTTCGCGGCAGCGGCAGAGTGAACGGGGTTTGCGGCGGCGGAATGGGGAAACGGGCAGGAGGTGGTGGTCCCGGGGCATGCGCGGGCGGAGGCGCAGGCGCGGGATTTGTGGGGACTGCGGTCGGAGTGGGCGGTAATGTAGGGGCTGATGGTGGTGCGGGGAGTGGGAGAGGTGTATGGAAGGGCAGGGGTGTGGATGGTTGTGCGGCCACCACGCTCATGCTCCGGTACCAATCGGAGTTGCTGACCTCCGACCACGCGGCGAGCCCGTCCTGATCGAAGTTCTGCATCTCCGACTCCCGCGCAGTAGCAGGGATCCACTCCCATACTGGCTGCCCCATGCTGGTAGACCTCACATTGGCCGCGGCTGGGTCCCCCATTGCCATATCCATGACCTCGCGGTCGACCATGAGGACCCAGGTCTCCACACGAGGGTTGGTAAGGGGTAGGGGTGCATGGTGTAGCCGGCCCCCCATGCGCGCATATGCAGTCAGCGGCGCTCCCAGCAGGTGCATGATCCTGAACAAGATGGCGTCGCCCTGCACCCCAGCCCGGCGGCGTTCGTCCCATGGTAGGGAGACGGTTGCCGCGCCTCGCACCCCAGCTGACTGGTGCACCCACAATGACCCACCATCGTGGGTGACGAAGAGGGCTCTGACCTCTGGGTACTGAGGGTAGGAGGGCTCTGGTGCGGGATCGTCAGGGGGATCCTGAGGTGGATCACTAGGGGGGCCTGGTGGCGAGTCGCTTGGACTGGAGTCTCTGGGCTCTGAGTCGGGATTGCCACCGCCGTGCACCACCGTCTCCATCGACTGCCGCCGGCGGGCCACCATCATGTTATGGGGATTTGGCCGGCCCTGAGTGGGAGGTTCGGCGGGAGCGGTCTCAGCGGCGGTCTGAGGCACTGGAGGGGTTACGCTGGCGACGGCGTCTGCCTCGTGTAGATGGTCCGCCGTCAGGCCCTGTGCGCTGCCCTGAGGGTCGCCTGGTGGGGAGGCTCCTGCCGATGTCGTCGCACCAGGCAGCGCGAGTCCTCTCGAGAGCACCGCGGAGATGTCCAGGGCCTGTACTGCCGCTAGGACTTCTCTGCGAATGTGTTCACTTCGGCTGCTCGCGTCCGAGTCAGAGCCGGACCTGTGGGCGGCCCTCCGCCTGCGCTCAGCCCGTGCCTGCGTGCTTCGGCTGCCTCTGGTCCCCGTGCTGGTGCGGCTGATGTCCGTGCCGGAGTCGGGGTCAGAGTGATCAGGTGCGTGGCTTGGGCCTGGAAGATGCTTGCCATGTGTCGCAGGGCCCGAGGATGCCCTTCGGGAACGCCGACGCCGGCGAGTCTCTGAGGTTGTCGCCACCGCGGGAAGGTGACGCACCAAGAGCTGGGTACCGCCCAAGACGTTCTGCTGAACCCCGCTGTCAAGGGGTACCTGCAGAGGGTCCGGCAGGGCCGCGGCGCCGATGCTGATGAAGTGCTGCAGCGATGAGGGATCCGCGCCTGAGTCATGAAGCGTGGAGGTGGCTGGCGCCAGCTGATGGGGCTGCTGTGGCTGCTGCTGCTGCTGCTGATGTTGCTGCTGTAACTGCTGCTGTTGTAACTGCTGCTGCTGTAACTGCTGCTGCATCGGTTCCAGTGGCTGCTGCTGAAGCCACTGCTGTTGCTGCTGCTGGTACGCGAGCCACTGCTGCTGCTGCTGTAGCTGTTGTTGGAACGGTGTGGGATATGCGCCCACGGGGTGATGGGTTCCCAGTGTGAACGGCACTGGTGATACTCCCCCAGCGAGGGGCGCTGATTGGGGCAATACCCAATTGACGCCGTTCCATACAGCCTGTGCGGGGGTGCCATCCGGCATAGTATAAGGGCGGGGCACCGCTGTGTAGGGCATGGTGGTGCCTGGATGTGGAATGGGGTGAGCGGAAGCGTAAGCGGCGGGTGATGGGAAGGTGAGGGGCGAGAACAATGGGGGGCGTGACGGCTCTGCACTGACCCCCATGCTGGGAAAGGACTCTGATATATGTTGCGACATACTGGCTGCTGAGCTGATCAGATCGCACGCTGGGTGTGGCAAAAGCCACAGGTGAGCAGAAGGTAGGAAGTGCTCGCCTTTATTTATTCAGTGTCGCTTTCGTGAGGGGGGGAAGGAGGAGGTGAAGGTGTAGGGCTGACTTCTGGAGACGGTGGAGCGTCGGCCAAGGTTTCACCAGGAAGCACCGGTATTGCTGGGTGGTAAGGGTCCGGGTAGTTGAAGACGAAAACCGTGAACCCCTGGTAGTACCACTCACGGTAGTGGCGCGCTGGTGGGATAGCCAGGGTGTATGCTGTCCAGGCGCTCAGTTGTCTTCCACCTCGTCGTCTGAAGAGGAGGAGGGGGAAGGAGGACCGCTCCAAGGACCGCTCTGCCAGAAGGCGCCTGCTGGTGGGTAGGTAGGGTCAGGGGGGAATACCCACTTGATGGGTCCTTGTTTCCACCACGCTCTTCTGTACTGTATTCTTCTGGCGAAGGGGGTACTGCCATGCACCGGCGAACTCAAAATTTCGCCAGGGCTCCGCGACACAGATTTCAAGTGCCTATGTATGCAGGCAGGGGTCAAGAAACTGCAACCAGAAAGCTCAGCAAGGTCCCAGAAGGTAACCGGACTTCGTACACTCCCAAAATATTCCAGCCAGAGGGTAAACCAGAGGTGTCCAGAGACTGTCCAGGAACTGTCCAGAAGCCACTAAAAGCGCTGTTTTGAGGGGCTTTCCCAATTGCTGGTGGCCGTGAGGGCGGTATTGAGGGGTTCTAGGGTGTCCTATGGGGTCTGGGGAAGGAGTTTTTGGTGGTGGGGGCTACTGTGGAAGGTTTTGGGGTAGGCTGAAAACGGGCTAAAACGGCTATTTTGGGCTGTTTTTGGCTGTTTTTCGCCTTTTTAAGGCTCTAGAAAGTGGGCTATGAGGTTTTCCTGGCTACTATAAACCGGGGAAACCCTTTAGGGTGCTCCCTGACGGTTGTTTGTAGCCTGGGGCAGACTTGGAGTTTAAGATCGGAAAACGAATGTTGACTTTTCTGAGCCTGGTTGAGCCCCCAGTGTTAAGGGACGAAAATATGAAGTTTTGGAGATGTTTTCCAAAGGATACGGCCGTTGTATACGAAAAAAAATGTACTTACGGAGGCTAAAATTGCGCCCAGATAGCCGGAAGTGCAGCTCTCCCCCTGTATCACAACGGAAGTTTCAAAAGGCCCGTGGGCGAGTTGCGCAGAGGCGAATTCGCAGCACGCTGATACCAAATGTGCCAGGGGCACGACGACAGATGCTCGGAGATATGTTTTTGATTGAACGTGCAAAGGTACACAATTCGGATTTTTATAATATACTGGATCAGGGCCTGATTGAGGTACAAACGATAATTCGGTTCCGAGTTCTGAAGGCTAAACACTTCTCAAGTGCTCTACTTATTCACTCGTCACTCAGGTTGCAGGGTCAACCACTCGAGAGCCGATGTCACACTTCAGCTCAACGTTCAGTTCCCGATCCGATCTCATTTCTAATTCCGATTCGTCATTCTCGATTCAGATGTTATGCCAACAGGCTGACACGATGACTGCCCCACAGTACTGTCATACTACTGTACTGTCATAATGTCATACTGTCATAGCGTCATACTGTCATACTGTCATAACCTTAATATCTGATTTTCGATTTCATTGTCTTTTCAACCCCGATGCGAATCTGACCATTCTTCGAGGGTCTGACTGAGTTCCACGATGACACCCCCCACAGTACTGTCATACTACTATAGTGTCATACTGTCATACCCCGGACATCTGGTATTCATTCTCATCGTGATTTCAAGCCCAATTTCACTGTCATCGTGCCAATCCCAGATTACCCCCGATGACACACATACGGACGCATAGACATATCGGCTCACGCTGTGCCTCCGGGCACACATACACAAATTTCGTCCTTTGCTGGGACTGTATTGCAAGCTACGTACACAGAAACAGGACTGCTGACTTATTTGGGAAATCCATTTCCCAAATCAAAAATGACTTAAATCGCAACGATTTGACTCTGGGACGAGTCAAATTATTGCGCCGGTCTTGAAGCAGATGAAATACTGGATTAAGAACATATGGATCAACGGATGCCATACGGACAATGTGTGTGTGTGTGTGTGTGTGTATAGAGAGAGAACTAAGAGTGTATCGTGACCAGCAAAGAGCCCTGGATCAGTGGCGTCCAGAGTTAATGGCATCGATATGGGTGGCCTTCGGTCACAATGTGTGATTTTGTCCCCATCAAGAAATAACAGTATAAGCATCTGGATATCCCTCCCGGATCCGCGCGGTTATATAAATATATGTGTGCAGGGGAGTGCACCGGACTACAGTGATAAGTATCAAACAACAGCCCTGACTTACCACATCGCACTTACCGCGTGTACCAAACACAGAGGCATCCGATAGTAGACACGGGCCGCGATTTAATACGCGGCGCTTCTCCCGCCGCGATCGGGGCATACAAGGCTGCATTGCCGATTCACGGTAGTCGATAGATATTTCACGAATGGCAGCGACGAATCCGCTGTACAAGTACGGTCGACAATTTCAAATGCCGGGGAAAATCACACAACCCGTGAAAGCCATTGAAAGAAACACACAACCCGATTTGGTACCCAAATAGGAGAAGGGAGAAAAAAAAAAACCGTGCCCCCGACAGGACTCGGACCTGTGACCTATCGCTCACTAGTGCGATCGCTCTATTCCACTGAGCTACAGGAGCAACTTGATGCTCTGAAGCGCACTCGACTTTGGCAGCCTTGTACAGTGTGCGGGGAATCGAATCGCGCGATGACATATGCGTCATCGACTTCATCATCGATGGCACATCGCGCGATTGCATTATTATGCGACCCGCGACTGCCGCATGACACGATTCGCTACCGATTTACCGTATATTCTATAAGGACGATCATCCGTGTCGCGAGCCTCGAAGACTGATAATACTGATAGTATGACATGATAATTAAACAACAACCCTGGCTTACCACATCTCACTTACCGCGTGTACCAAACCCAGAGGCATCCGATAGTAGACACGGTCTGCGACTTAATACGCGACGCTTCTCCCGGCGCGATCGGGGCATACAAGGCTGCATTGACGATTCACGGTAGTCGATAGATATTATAGAGTGTCGAATTTAAAAAAATGCCCCGAAATCGTTTGGGGGGGGCTTTAGCCCTTTGGCTCCCGCAGAAGGCAGGGGGGCTTTGGCCGAAGGCCAAAACCTTTGAAAAGAACATATAGAGGGTTTGGATCATTTTTCAAGGTGGGGGGGCTTTGTTGTCGGCGCCGACAAAGGTGGATGGGAGACTTTTGGCCTTCAGCGCCGAAAAGGCAGGGGGGCTTTGGAAGGCTTTGGGTCAAAACCCCCAAACGTTTCAGGGCAAATGTTTTGAAATTCAACACTTTTATTACAGTATTAAGTGTACATCGATAGGGAAGTGCAAGGGCGGACATTCGGGCCAGTACAATGTAAGGAAATTGTCATATATATATATATATATATAATGTGGGATACTGCAAGCACATTAGTCATGTATGCATTGACAAATATACAGGGACTCACTGTTAGCAAGCAGTAGTGTGATTGTTTTACTGGCAAGTTCAGCCGGTGATGTCGAGGATAGGGGCTAACAGAAATGTACAGATGCGCGCGTGCATGCATACCGGACGACGATAGTGGCGGGTATATCTGGGTATTGGGATGTGCATCGACTAAAGGGCATGCGTGAACAATGACAAATATTTCTGGCAATTACTGACTACAGGCGAGTTCCGGAAAGTAAAGGTGATATATATGTGGGGAATATGTGTGTGTGTGTGCGCGCGCAGTCATCGGGCATGCGGCTTAGAGAGCAAATCATCAGGTGGGGGTTGTTTACTTGAATTGGTGTTGACGGATTGCGAACGAAGTTGACAATGGGGTGTGAACATTATACCGAACTATGATCGATCTGGGATGGTTTCTTTCTCATTGCGGTGTTCTACTTCTCGCTTCGCTAATACATTTTACTCCGTGATTTTGGTTCGAGTTGTGATTATTTTTCTGACTGTGCAAGCATGGTCGGTGTGCCAAACTGCAAAAGGAGAAAGTATACTTGATCTCTATCATAATGATATACCGTGTTCTGCCGCTATCGAATTGTAGTAAAACCCATACAGACACACACACACACACATATACGGCATATGTCAACCTCCTACCGCACGACTGCAACAATTATCATGCGCTGGTGTCCCACGGGCAGCCATGCTCACGCGCCCACTGCAGCA
>LGRX02008478.1:0-58141 GCA_001247695.2 Cymbomonas tetramitiformis
CTCACAGAAAAATAAGGCCTCAATTCCCACTCAATTGAGTGTGAACTGAGGGCAAACTGAGGGTAAACTGAGTGCGAATTGAGGGTGATCTGAGTGCGATCTGAGGGTGATCTGAGTGCGAACTGAGTGCGAACTGAGGGTGATCTGAGTGCGAACTGAGGGTGATCTGAGTGCGAACTGAGCGACTCAGTTCATACTCAGTTCATACTCAGTTCATACTCAGTTCATACTCAGCTTATTACACTGCATGAATTCGCGTATTCCCAATTCGCGAATTCCCACATTCGCGAATTCCTACAGAATGAATACATGTTTGTATATATGTATATATATCACAGATTTGCCGAAATAAATACTACTAAGCGTTGAGAAACCACTACTACTATCCGTTTGAGTGAACAATTTATTTAGTTGGTATGTTCGGATAAATCTTTGACCAGTCAACGTTTTATCAACTGATATTAACGTTGCGCCCACGCAAGAACCGACCACAAAAGCTGATAATTCATACTGCATTATTTCCTAGCCGTGTTATTCTTGCACAGCAAACCAAATGAAGTTTCAGATGCAGTGATACATAATAACTATGCAGCATGCATGCGAGCATGCAATGGATGGGTAGAAGACAGACACCTAGGCACAAGGAATCGCACAACGCAAGGGAACACAATTCAGGCACACGTTGACAATATATATTTCTAATATTACACCTTTTAAAATATTACTCGAAATGGTTTTGTGTTTTCTATCCTGGTGCTATACTTTTGTATATGGTCAAATCTAGTTGGCAGTATCACATTCATCAACCTGACAGCAACACTATCTATACGCATGCGACCTCAGCGACATGAGAACATCTCCAGCGGCATCAACGCAGTTGCTCGTTCCAGCGACATCTGCAGTTGCGCAACCCCGACCTAGTTAGCACAAAATGATATGCAGAACAGAAACGGATTATGCGATAGAATGGAGGACAGGGACAACGCGCACACATATACCAATATTAACAAACTCACCTGCGTGTATGGAAGCAGTGATGATCTTGGTCGTTCCCACATGCGCGCTGCAGCCGAAATACATACGGCGTTGTTAGCACAAAATAAATACACATCACATCATATACAACAAGAAACTCAAAATCTCAGCGGGGTGAGTTGGCTTTGAACCAACAACTCCTAGACCGGTGGTCTGGCGAGATGCAACACATATCACCCCTTTCCACTAGATATACAAAGAATAAGCAACATGCAGACGCACGCATGCGAGCCAGCACAGCAAATAATACCCTCGCAAATAACACTCAACCCTCGCAAACGAGCTACCCGTGCAACAGATAATGACAAAAATGAAAGGCTACAAAAAGCACTATAAGCAGGTCAGTGCTTCACACTGCTCTGCTGCGGTTGGCGGCCTGGGATAGATAACTTTTGTGACAGCCTCTCATGGTCTGGAAGATGTTATCTTCACTTCTATCTTGTGTCTATCTACACGTGAACGGCTACTCGCTACAGGCCGCGGTTGGTGATGGTCGAATGATATTTCGATTCGATATTTAGATATCGTCTATCACTGGAGTGTCAGCCGTCAGATGAAAACAAATATACCGATCGAATAAAAATGGGTCGGCAGCTTGGCACAGGCTACTGGCACGAAGATCGATCCAGAATTCCAGAATTCGTCGCCCGCGGCCTGTAGATGTAGTGTCATGGTGCTGTAGCTCGTCACGTGTAGATAGAAGATAGAAGCCACTCCGAGCCGCCATCACAAAGACAACCGCTGACCAGCCCAACGCAGTATGCTGCACTGGTCTGCTTGTATTTTTCGGTGCTGTTCATGTTGTGATTATATTTTGCACGAGTAGCTCGCATTTTATTGTCGGTGAGGGTTTTCGTAGTGTGTATGAGTGTCTGTTTTGTTGCGCTTGCTCGCATGCATGCGTCCACATGTTGTTTATTGCATGCCTAGAAGGGGGTGATAGTGCGCATCTCTCCAGCCCAACGGGCTGTGAGTTGTTGGTTCGAAGCCAACTCACCCCGCTGAGTTTTTGAGTTTCCTGTGTTACTGTTGCATAATTCCTTATGCCTTTTATACTAACAACGCAGTATGTATTTCGGCTGCAGCGCGCATGTGGGACCGACCAAGAGCATCACTGCTTCCATACACGCAGGTGAGTTTGTTCATATTGTTATATGTGTGTGCGTTGTTGCTGCCTTCCATGATAAGGTCCGTTTCTGTGATGTATATCATTTTGTGCTAACTAGGTCGGGGTTGCGCAACTGCAGATGTCGCTGGAACGAGCAACTGCGTTGATGCCGCCGGAGATGTTCTCATATCGCTGAGGTCGCATGCGTATAGATAGTGTTGCTGTCAGGTTGATGAATGTGATACTGCCAACTAGGGTTGGCCATATACAAAAGTATAGCACTAGGTTAGAAAACACAAAACCATTTCGAGTAATATTTTAAAAGGTGTAATATTAGAAATGTCAAATGTGTATTGTCAACGTGTGCCTGAATTGTGTTCCCTTGCGTTGTGCGATTCCTTGTGCCTAGGTGGCTGCATAGTTATAGTTATCCATTGCATGCTCGCATGCATGCTGTATAGTTATTATGTATCACTGCATCTGAAACTTCATTTGGTTTGCTGTGCAAGAATAACACGGCTAGGAAAGAATGCAGTATGAATTATCAGCTTTGGTGGTTCTTGCGTGGGCACAACGTTAATAGGACGTTGAATTTCAAAAATGTTACCCTGTAAATCGTTTGGGGGGGTTTTAGGCTTGAGGTCCAAACCCCCAATAATCTATTTACATGACTTTTTGTTGAATTTCAACGTCCTATAATATCAGTTGATAAAACGTTGAGCGGTCAAAGATTTATCCGAACAATCATACCAACTAAATAAATTGTTCACTCAAACGGATAGTAGTAGTGGTTTCTCAACGGTTAGTAGTATTTATTTCGGCAAATCTGTGATATATATATACATATATACAAACATGTATTCATTCTGTAGGAATTCGCGAATGTGGGAATTCGCGAATTGGGAATACGCGAATTCATGCAGTGTAATAAGCTGAGTATGAACTGAGTATGAACTGAGTATGAACTGAGTATGAACTGAGTCGCTCAGTTCGCACTCAGATCACCCTCAGTTCGCACTCAGATCACCCTCAGTTCGCACTCAGTTCGCACTCAGATCACCCTCAGATCGCACTCAGATCACCCTCAATTCGCACTCAGTTTACCCTCAGTTTGCCCTCAGTTCACACTCAATTGAGTGGGAATTGAGGCCTTATTTTTCTGTGAGTGGTATAGTGCAATTTCACTAAAAAACTTTTAATATCTTTGCATAGTATGTAGAAGTTAAATAGGTGATTTTTAATATTAATTTAGTGCTCACCACAACAATTTGTCAGCAAAATAACTATTTGTCCCTTTTTTATTTCTGTATTTATTATGTCTCAATATGTACAACTTCCTCCTTTGGTTCGCATACTTGATACCTTTTAACTTAATATAAGATGGATAATCCATCATACCGCACGAACCGACACTCGCTAATTTTCCATCAGTTTTCTTATCAAACACATCAATCTTCATATCTTTATTTGTTGATATCTTGACATATACATTCAATTTGTTTGCTTTATCTTTAGTGTATTGAGATATTGAATACTTACAAGTCATTTATATAGTCTATGTTATTATATTAGTATGCAAGGGTCTTTGTGCTCACCATTGAATAATTTCTGCAACAATAAAGTGTTAAATTCATCGAACAAGATACTTAATTTTCAAAATAACAATAATGTTTATTCAGTTTCAGATTTGAATAAAAGGTATGAGTCAAATGAAAGTGAAAAGAAACGATATAGAGTTCAAATGAATAGCTTGTTCAAACAATTAGGTGACTTACAACCGTCACAAATTCAACAATCATTTTCAATAGTCTTAGGGAAAAGGCTCTCCATGTTGGAATATCTTCTTATCTCGGTTCAAGAAATTATCAATCTGATTTGTTATTTCCGGGCGGTTATGAACATAACACCTATGTGACCGCTCAAAGACAATTGAATAAAGATATTCTCAACAATCGATTCAATATCGACCCGGAGCTTTCAAATTATGACGCCATAGTACTCAATAATGGAAATAATCAGATACATATTGCATATCACGGTGCGTCGTCAAATCCATCCTACTTAAATGAAGATAAAGCGGACATATTTTCGGTGATTAAAGGTAAATATGAAACACGAGATTCATTTTTAAGGGCTGAAAAGGTATATTTAGACACGTTGAAAAAGTATCCTAATCATGACATTGAATTGTTAGGGACATCTTTGGGCGGTGCGAAATCCATTCATGTCGGTGAGAAATTCAATGTTCAATCAACGACCTTTAATCCATTTCTATCACATATACATACTCCTAAAGTCAATGGAAATGCACCGCAAAATATTCATCGAGTTGTAACTGATTGGGCCACTGCGGGAGCTTTGAAAATACCATCAAATTCAAATAGAAAGTTGTTTCATTACTTCGAAAACAAGAACCCTTATGATTTATTGAAAGCACCGTATCAATATATCACTTCGCCGCATAATCTCAAACAATTCTTTCAAATGCCAAAGAATAACAAAGTTAATAAGGTAAATTTATTGAAATCTACATTCAATACTATAGGGACCGGACTCGATGTGTTGATGTTCGGAAATGCTTTGAATGATGCAAGAAATCTTTCATCAAAAAATGTTGGAAGTGATGAATTTAACAATCGAATTTCAGAAGATTTGAATCCATTAGGACTATTAGGAGTAAATTTCGATATCGACAAAAATTACTTGCATGACGACGCACCCTTAGAAGCAAGATTATTGGCTGATTATATATCAAACAAAGGTCCTCAAAGAATGACATCATTTGATAGAAGTATAGATAAATCACAATCAAATAAGTATACATCCATCAATGAAAATATGATTAAAGATGAAAATAATAATCTTTTGGTAAATTATGGAACGTGAACACTTAATAAAAAATGCTCAGATTTTGTACCCTGATTTATCCACATTTCATATTGAATTGATTGTTGATGATTATATCAAAAGACCAAAACTATATGACGATATGTATAATGGAAACATTGAATTACCTTTACCATTGAATAGAGATTCAAAGGAAGATATTGAAATGAATAAAAACTATATTGATATTATAAATAGAGATAGTCATGAGTGTAATATCTGAACGTACACTTTATTTATCAAGTGAAGACCTTTCATCGTTTGGTGATTCCAGAATTATCAATATCAATATACCAACACAATTAACAAACTATAAAAATACAAACAAATTGAAAATAATTGTAAACAGTTTTTCGGCTGCAAAGACTTGGTATACCATTAATGAATATAATGGAATTTTCTATATTGCTAAAATAAATTCTGATAATTTGTATGAATGTAGAATACCTGATGGAAATTATACAGATTTAAATGATTTAAAATCGATTTTAGAAACAATTATCTTAGATGTTCTTGTCGCCAACTTTGGGTTTGCAAGGCCTGCTGATAGCGTTGATGTTACTTACAATGCAATTTCAGGACGTTTTACGATTACACTTAGCAAACCTGCTCCCGATATTAAATTTGTTGCATTTTCAATAACCGGTGATTTTCAAGCAGTGCCAGGGAGTAATTTAGGTAATGCATTAAATAATATTTTTAATTCTCCCGGTAAATACAATGATGTAGACCAAGTCTTAGGCGGACAAACAAATAAATCAGTTGCCGGTTTAGCAGATTTTTCACAGATTAAAGATTTGTTTGACATCGAAACCGTAAATGAAGTATTTATTTCCAAATTTCCCGGTAATTTGCAAACAAATGACGCTATTTATCTCAGAATTTCATCGTTGCCAACAAACAATTTAGAAAGCACTAACCTTTCCAATAATTCAAAAGAGAATGTTATTATTTCCGGTGATATTTTAGGGAAAATTTTGCTACCTTCAGATTTAACTAAACAATTTATTACTTATTTAGATTACGATGAAAATTTTGCAATAGACATTCAAGCATCACAATTTACATTTCTTCGTATCACACTTACGGACAAAAAAGCAAGATTACTTCCTACCGCCGTTTCCCAAAATGGAATTGAACAGTCCATAAATTATGCATTATCTTTGAAATTAAAAGAATATGTGAATTAAAATTATATTATATATATTATAGAAAAAATGTCTTTACCGTATAGTCTTGCATTTGGACTTCAAAAACTAAGTGGATATAGTACTCAATATTTTCGTCTTGAAACGACAAACTTGACCGAAGTAAATCCTTACGGTGTTATAACTTTGAATCTTCCAGTTAATGTTTTGTGTAATCTGAAAAGTTTAAGTATGCATTGTAAAGGTCGTGCTAACAATCCTGCCATAGCTTGTACGGACGCCGCAACCCAACCTGATTTAGTTATCACAACTTTGCCAAATGGAATCGAAAAATTGATTTCTCGTGTAGAAATTTACAGCGGTGGAATAGCTATTTCGAGTGGCATGAGTCAATATTCAACGGTATCAGCGGTTTTGGACAATCTTAAAACAACGTTGAATAAAGAAGTATCTTATCAAAGAGTTTTGAAAATCAAGAAATAAATGTTAATACCGATAGTTATTATCAAGAAGAAAGACCATATATTTTGAATAATTTCCTACAATTTATAGGGGAATCTTCACCTGACTACCTAGATACTGCGTTACTTCCTAGCATTCAGTTACGTTTTTTTATGCATGGACCGGAAGTTCTTGGAGCGTATCAAAAGTCCTTAGGAGCCGGAAATGGATTTAATGGAACCGCGGCTGCCGAACTTGCTGCAAAAGCGACATGGAAATTGACTGATTTGCATTTTACAATTGAAACAATTACATTTTCAAATGGTGTTTACGATAGTGCTGTCGAAAGAAAACTAAAAGAAGATTCATATATTGAGATGCCTTTCACTAATTATTTTACCTTTCAAGATACTCAAACGGAAATGACTAAATCGAATCGATTCTCTTTGTCGGCACAATCTTTGGATATGTTATACGCTGTTCAAAGGCCTTCAAATTACAGTTCTGTTAATGAAGGTTTGCATAAAATTGATAACAAAATAGGTGCTACTTTCGTTCCAAGTTATTTTAGATTTTATTCCGGAGACATTCAATCTTGGCAATATAATGTCAACTCAATTTATTATCCAAATTATCGTGCCACCGCTCTCGATGCTTTTAACTTGGTCACTATTGGTAAAGCTGATAATTATTCTGACGATTCAGGTTGTAAAGTTAATTCTTTAGAAAATTGGTACAATTCTTATTGGACTGCTATGCTTCGATTAAATATGCCTATGCCAGGTATGGGACCTCGTAATTGTAGTGGAATAGATACCCGGGGTTTGAATTCTTCATTCTTTCTTCAAACTCAAAAATCATCGACCGCAGACCCACTTCAAACACCTTTGACGAATAACGAAACATTTATTATTGCACAATGTACAAGTATCATTCGTATAGGTATGGGAAGAATGATTGAAGTGGTTGTATAAAAACTAATTTAATTGTAATTATATATAATTATGGCTGAACAAGCGGGACAAATTTTTGCTTCAAACTTAGGAAATAAACCATTAGGAAAAGTCGATGTTAAATTACCAAATATGATGTTAACTTCAGGCTTTCGAAGTTCTTCGATGATGATTGTTCCATGTAAAACAATACAAGATTTGCGACCACCGGCAAGAGTTTCTAATGTGGACCCTATGTCAGGTTTCAAATCGTATACATTAGAACACGGTGATAAAATTACAAAACAAAATGCTATGTTTTCATTTCCCAATATTCATCCATTAAACAATAAACTGGCACCTTTGGCTCCGACATTCTTTGTGAAATAAAATTAAATTATAGGATATAGTATATAATGTCTTCATTCGGAAATGATTTTGTTTTAGATAAGAATATCAAAGTTAATGACGGTGTGTTTATTGGTGCTAAAGATAAAACAACAAGAACAACCTTTCAAATAATTGGAGCTGATATAAATATGAATATTGATGGAAGTAGTAAGGCACCGACTATAGGGTACGCTTTTTTATCACTATAAAAACCCTATGAAAACCCTATGACATATGTCATAACCCTATGTCATATATGTCATAAGTCATACAAGGAAATGACAAGGGAAAATGACAAGAAAAATGACAAGTAAATGACAAGAAAAATGACAAGTAAAATGACAAGAAAAATGACAAGAAAATGACAAGTAAAATGACAAGGAAATATACAATAAATATACAATAAATAATTACGTAATAAATGATAAATAAATTACGTAAATAAATGTGTAACAAAATAAGAAATAAATAAGTTCTAAAATAAATTTAAATAAGTTCTTAAATAAAAGATGTATATTATTACTTATATATTATAAATTGTTCTTAAGTTATTTTATTAAAGTTGCATAAGTCTTCTTGCAAGTTCTCTTTTAATTAAACCTTTAGGATTTATGTTGTTTCGTATACACATATCTTTTAAATCATTTTTTGAGTTAAAATTTGGATTACATTGATGTATAATTTTCAAATGACTTTTACCGAAATCTCGCCCATTTAAATAATTTTCATTCATATTTTCAATAAAATCGTAATACTCTTGTTCGCGTTTATTAGGTGAATTCCTCAAAAGAATTGTAGTGGTATTACCATTTTTTATAAATTTGTATTCATTATAAATAACTCTTCTAGATATTATATTAGAAATGTAATCTTCTAACTTTTCACAAGCCTTTAGGCATACGTTGTCATTATCATTTTCTTTATAGTTAATGCATCTCATATAATCTCGTGAATAATATTCTTTTTGTTTAATTAGGAATTCATCAAATACATCTTTCATTTCAAGTTGATGTTTTAACTTATATATATGTTCTTGAACATCAAATGGAAGATCATTCCAAGTAGTAGTTTTTGCTTTTATTACTTCTTTACTTTTATTTTCTTCTTTTACCAAAAGTTCTTGTAATACTTCTTTCATTTTTTCTTTATGTTGAACTAATGGTAATAACATAAGTAAATAATCATTAGTAGTAATAGTAGTCATTGTTCTACCTTTTGACGTCTTACTCTTTAAGTGGAAAATTTTCGTTACAAAAAAATATTTTCTAATATGCATTCACTCATTATAAAAAAGTCTTTCAAAAATAAAAAGAGTCTTTTGAATAATGTACAATAAATTTGCAATAAGTAAAAATATGTTATACAAATATATACCAACATTCACTCATTATAAAAAAGTCTTTTGAAAATAAAAGAGTCTTTTAAGAAATGTACAATAAATTTACAATAAGTAAAAATATATTATTAAAGTATATACAAACATTTACTCGCTCATTATAAAAAAGTCTTTTGAAAATAAAAGAGTCTTTTTTATGAATACACAAATTTATATTACAAGACCAAAAGGAAAGCGAGCACCTCTTTGATTTATTGGACGGTTTACAATAGGTTTTGAAACTACTTGAGGCTGAGGACGTTGTTTCATAGATCTATTTTTGCTAGATTTCTTTGAATATCTTTTTCTAGGCTGTGTACCTTTTTTAGAATGATATTCTTTTGCACATTTCTTTAATGTTTCATTCCATTCAGCTCGCGTCATTTATATAATATGATATATTATTATTTATAATTGTTTACCTTTATTTGCACGTTGTCCTCTTGTTTGAATAGGACTCATTTCCAAACCCATATATTGAACACCACTCGTATCATTATCGTCTTCTTGATTTTTCATAGCTGCATTGAATAAAGCTTGTTGAAATACAGGATTGACAACGGTTCTTCTAGAACTACCTGACTCGCCTTGATTTTCTGGAGTATTTAATGGTGATGGTGAAATTCGTATATCTTTTTGTAAACTGTTTAATCTTAAATTTAACTGATTAGTTTCTAATTCATTCAAAAAATCTTCTTCTTCTTCAAATTCAGATTCAGGTGATATAGGAGTTCTTATTGAAGTTTCTACATCAGATTCACTTAAATCTGCAAACCTTTGCAAATTGTCCGCTCTCGTATAATTTTCCGGGACAAAAACATTAACATCATTTCGTTTTAAATTTTGAATCAAATCAGATGGATTTATAAATGAAGTTTGTGAAATTGAATTATAAAAGTCCACAGAATTCTGAGAAGGTGCAGTCATTGAATAATTTTTTGATGCTAAATTAGAATACCCTTTAAAAATTGATTTATTTGATGCAGCATTTTTAAACCCTGATTCATTTAAACAATATTGTCTAACAATATCATCAGTCAAAATCTTTCTCATATTATATATATTATATATATTATATAAAATTATCGTCTTCGTCTATTTTGTTGCCTATCGGCTGGATGAGGTGCTCTTAAAATCCTTCCAAAACGTCTTAATTGACCACTAGCTTTGCATTGAATTTGATTTCCAAGCGGACGACCTGATGGTGCAGGGTCCTTGTACCCACAATAAATTCTATTATTAAGTCTTCGTTGAGCTTGTGTTTGATTTGCTCTTACCATAATTATATATATATATAATCTAATTTAAAAAAATTATCGTAAATCAATTTCTGTTTCATTATCTTTATTATTTTTATTTTGACTTCGTGTTCTTTTAGAAATTCTATTGGAAGATGAAACTCCTTCTTTTTTCAAAGTTTTTTCTTTTTTATTTTGTTTAACTACTAATTCTTTTACCGTGGGCTCATTAGTCTTTTTGTTAGAAGCATTTCCTTTGACTTCTAATAATTCTCTTGGTTTATATCGTCTAGCTAAAGTCTCATTACCATCCTCAATAACATAACTTAATCCTTTTATTGATTTTACTTTATATATTTTTGTAGACCATTTTTGAGACTCTTTATCAAATGTTTTAGTTTTAATTTTAATTCTTACTTTATCTCCAGGTTTTATACCTACTTTTTCAAGAAGTTCGGTCAATTTATTTCTTTTTAATAAAATATTTCTAATTATTTTTGTATATGACATATTATCAGGCGCGGACCTATTAATATTTCCAACATTTTGTGTGCTATTATAATTTTTAACAATAGAGTCTAAATAATCAACCCAATTTACGCTATCTTTACTTGCAGAATTCGCTTCTAATTTTATTTTTAATGTTTTATTGAATCTTTCAATCATACCCATAGTTGAATGGTCATCAGACTCATTTAAATAGTGTTCAATATCATTATCTTTTAATAACTTTTTCATAGCTTTGTTCGTAAACTCAGAACCGTTGTCCGTTGTCAATACATTCATTTTTGAATCTTTTATTAATTTTTTAAAAACCGGTATAATTCCCTCAGCACTTTCAATGTTTTTATTATTTTTATCTTTGACCGTTTTTGATTTCAGTGCATATGCATAAGCCGTTCTTGTGTTAACATTAATAGCCATTAAAATTACAGAAAATCCTCTATTTTGTCTTTTAACATTTGGTTTAAATGCTAAATCAGCTTGAATATAATTTTTATTAGGGTCTTTACCATAAATAGGAAACAATTCTTTTCTATTTAATTTATTTTTTTGAGAAAATGTTTGATTAAGCTCGGTGGCTTCAATAGCTTCTTTGACTTGCTTTTCGGTAACTTTATACCCACGAGATTTTAATTTAGTTGTAAATGATGATACACCACTCAATCCTATTTCAGGATCTAAATAAAACTTTTGTATTTCTTTTTCAGAAATTGATTTACTCATTGTTTAATATAATAAACCTTATTTATTGTCACTAACAATATCTTTGTGTCCCCAAGGTATTATATTAAATGTTTCCAACTGAATAAAACCTTTATCATAATTAAAAGAAAATGATTTTGTTTCACTTCTTGTTTCAATTCCAAGAGCTGCATATTGTTTATCGGTAAGTGATGATTTTTTAGGCTTTCTTAAAACATCATATTTTATTTCAATTACTTTGTTTTGTTCATTTAACATCATATTTGTTATTTCATTATGATTTAGACTTTGTGAATTTTGAAAATTTAATGAAAATCCTTTCACTTTAGTCATTGTTGTTCCATCATCAAATAATAATGAATATGATTTAGGTGCTGTGGCTACATACTCAATGCATTTTTTATATATTTTCTTCTTATTATCATACAATTCATCAGTCAATTCACCTAAATAATCTCCTAATTGTTCTTTGTAAATATGTATATTTGTTTTGTTTTCAATATAAATCACAGAGTCCGTATCGTGATATAATACATTTTCAAATCCTACATCATCCATTAAATTGTACAATTTAATTCTTGCATAAGCGGTAGTAAAAACACCAATAACTTCATTCACACTAAAATTTGTTTCAGCATATTCATCTAATATATTAAATCCTATGTGATATTTCACATCATCATTTACTTGTGGAATAGGTTGAATAACAACATTATCATTTCTAGAATCTGATAAAATGTCGTATATCTCAGCATTGTTGCAATATTTATTTTGTCTTTTATTAGGTTTCAAGCAATATCTTCCCCACAAATTATTAAGAAAAAGTTTGGCTATAGTTATCATTCCTTAATTTTTATATATATTTTCTTTGTCTAACAATATTCCTTCTTTCTCAAAATATTTTTTTATATACAAATTTTTATCTTCATCATTTTGTACCCACTCAGGAAAATCATTTGCCTCTTGTTTTATTTTTAAAAAAGTATTGATAAAACTTTCAAATATTTTATAAGATGTGTTTTCCCAGTGTACAACTTGATGAATTTTTTCAATCACATAGCCTTTCTTCAAAGCTAATTTTACTTCTTCGGTGCACCAAGTTCCGGTCATTTTTGTCAATGGAAATGTAAGCTTTTCCATCTTGGACTGTCCCCGGGTCCTTAATGGTAACACAGCCATTTCCAAATCATTTGGAGGAATAATGGTACACTTTATAACCCCAAAAAATTGTTCTATATTTCTTATACCTAATAAGTCGATTTCATTATATATTTTTGAAGGATGTCCAAATGGAAATAAACAATATTTTAAAACCCAAGGATACAAACTTGTAAAATCTACATACCTAATTATTTCCCCTTCCTTACATTTATGGTATAATTTTTTAGGATCTGTTCTACCACCAAATAATGCATCTCTAAAATGTATTGGTACATTATACGTATTTAAAAAATCAATAACATTTTTATTGTGCTTTCGTAATTCATTAAACTCATTTTCCCAAATGTATACGACATTGTATCCTAATTCTTTTAATTTTTCAAGCCGTTTATTTGTTTCTTCATTCAATTGAAAAAATGTTTTATTAAAGTTGTAATTCTTTCTAAACATTTTGTTTTTGTACACTTCAGGATTTCCGTGATAATAATCTCCTAAAAATTCATAAATTGTATTTGTTGCAGGGTCATAACCATCTACATATTTATGTCTTGCATTATTTCCAAAATAGAAATTAGGAATTTTGTATTCTTTTATTAGATTTTCTATCTTATTTGTATGCTTTATATATTCTAACCATTTGTCTCCTATTTTTGATTGTTGTTTTCCTTTTGTAATATTACTCAATATTGCTATTGAATTTTCAGGCATATGTATATACCTATGAATTGTTTGAGTTAAAGATGCAATAGTCAAATAACTTGTAGGATCAATTTCATCATTTGTTATTTCCAAAATCATTTTTCTATATTCCATCCATCCTAATCGTAAAATTCTAACATCACTTTGACAATATTCTAAAATTTCTTTTTGCATATCAAAAGTGAATTTTTCATTCCAATAATACCAATCTAAAAATTCTTTCCGGGCTTCATTTTTCATTTGATTAAAACCATAATAATGTTTATCGGGAAGTGGACCTATATATTCTTTATTTTTTGGTGTATTAAATTTGTGCGGAAAATACCCTTTTTCTCTCCTTTCAAAGAAAATATTTTTGAAAATTTGCTAAGAGGATTTGTTAGATGTAAATAGCTGTCCATTAATGTAACATTTTGATATTTCAAATACATTATTTTACCACCATTTTGCACAATTTCGGGAATTTCATTCATTGTTGTCATTATGTATTCAACAATCAATACATAATCATATTTTGAACCATTGTGTGCAATAAAAGTAAAGTCTTTGTGTTGATTAGAAAAAAGAAATTTGCAAGCTTCTTCAATGTTGTAATGAACAAATGATTCTCCATTTGAGTATTGTGTAACACTTAAATTGACTTCGTGCTTTCTTTCATTATATGCTTCAAAATCAAAAAATCCTATTTTTTCTTCTTCTATTATTTCTTTTGGTTTTTTCTTTGTAATATAACAAATATGATTTCTTACATCACAATATAACTTACAATTTGGACAATATTCGTGTCCACAAATATGTTGTTCTTTTCTTGTATCATATATTTGTTTACATTCACCTTTGCATTTATGAAAGTATTTACAAGCTGTCCCTTTCTTATGTAAATCATAACATTTTTTATTTAGAAATTTTATATTACATTCTTGACAATATATAGCTTGTTTCCAATCAATATATTGTTTTGTTTTCGTTTTTGAAAAATCACATAATTTGCTACGACATTTATAGCATTTTCGTTTGTAAAGTTTTCCATAAAATGCCTCAATTTTTGTAATAGGTTCAAAGTGACCAAAACTTGAATTAAGATGATAATAAACAAAATTCCATTCAGCCCTTTTTGGTAACCCTTCTTTTGAAGGTGGGTACATTATTGTACAACCCAAATCAGTCATTCCGTGAATAATTATATTTCTATCAAACTTTTCCTCAAATAAATTAATGTCATCAAATCCTATACCGTCTTCAGGATTAAATTCTAATTCTTTCATTAATTCTATGGCTTCTTTTGTTAATCTATTTCTTTTATCTTGGTGAACATTATGATAAATGGTTGAAGATGCATTTTCTTTATAATACATTACAAGGCAAGATTTAGCAAAACATTGTTCATCTTGAATGGTAATCACACTTTTTTGGATTTTAATTCTTGTACCGTTTTGGGCATAGGCAAAGGAGCACCTTTTCCATTTAATTTTTTGAAATTTAATAAAGAAATTGTAATTGAATTTGCACGACCTCTATCATCTCCGCTTTGAATCATTCCATCTAATTTTTCATAAAAATCAGTTTCATTTTTGCACTAATAAAATCAGATTCTCCATTTTGAAATGATATTCCAAATTGAAAGTGTTTAACATCTTCAGAATTTTGATCAGTTTTTTTGTTCATTAATTTCATCCAATATTCTAAAGGCTTTCCCAAAAAACGATTGAAATTTATTTTCATACTTATTCCGGAATTTCCACCTTTATCAACAAATTCTTTTGTCACATTTTTATTTGTAAATTGTTCTTCATATTCTTGCCTAGAAATCAATTCGGGTTTATTTTTCTTTTTGTCATTATCATTTTCATATTTTTCAATTAAATCTTGTAGTGTTTCCCTTTTATCTTTTTTAGTAAAATCATCATTAATTTTTTCTTTTTCAAATTTTGTTATTTTATTCCATTGTTCTTGAGTCAATTGTCTAGAACTTGATGCCTTAAAATTTCCGGCCCTATAATTCTTTATCTTTTTCAAATTTGTTTTTTTTTGATTGTGACATAGGTGCTTTGCCTTTATCTTTTTCATCTTTATTCTTTTTAGGTGACATATTATTATAGAATATTTTTATTATACTTATAATGTAACGTAATCTTTAAGTGGTATTTGTTACTTTTAATTTTTCAATGAATTTGTTTTGAATATCAAGAAGTTTGTCAAAATTTTCAGGAGACTCTTTAATTTTATTAGAAAAAATGTTTATTATTTCAATTTTGTCTATATTATGTTTTTTCAAAGTGATCATAGATACATTTTTATTTTCTATAATTCTTTGTATAGTCATTTGTTTTTGTAACTTTATTTTATGATTTTCATAATATTTATTTTTGTCTCTTCTATTTGTGTCTAGGGGTTTTTTATAATAAACTTTTCCATTCTTTGATGTAACTTTAGTATACTTTGGATATGATTCACTAATGTTTTCCATTGATATAAAGTATAACCTATTTTTTAAATTGTTTTGAAACTCACAAAAAAATAAAAGTAAAAATATGTATGAAATATATAATAATGATTGCTTTACAATTTTACCAACAATTAAAAGTAATTCGGCAGATTTATTTATATGTGATTTGCCGTATAATCAGACTAATTGTTCTTGGGATAAAGATGTTATTGATTTGGATCAATTGTGGATACATTTAAAAAGAATAGGCAAAAAGAAATGTGTTTATATATTTACAACAACAACAAAATATGGACATAATATCATTGAAAGCAATAAAAAATGGTTTAGATACGATTTAGTCTATGAAAAAACTATGGCTTTAGGATTTTACCACGCTAATCAAATGCCTTTAAGATCACACGAAATGATATATGTATTTTATAAACGTTTACCAACTTATAATCCAATAAAAATTGAAGGTAATAAACCATATGTTAGACAAGGGCAAGGACCTAGAACAGAATTATATACTCATTATACGGATAGGACACCTACTATATGTTTAGATGGTAAAAGATTTCCTAGAAGTGTAATAAAGTTTTCTAATGGAAATTATAAAAGCAAACATCCTTGTGCGAAACCATATAATTTATTTGAATGGTTAATAAAAACATATTCTAATGAAAATGATTTAGTCATTGATCCTTGTTGTGGTATCGGCACTTCAGGAATTGTTTCAAAAAATTTGAATAGGAATTATATAGGAATTGAAATAAATAAAAAGTATTTTGATATAGCATTTGAAAACTCTTTTTAAAATATAAATATGTTTTTTAGAAAAGGAGTAAAAATTATTTACAAAAATAATATAGAAATTTTATAGAAATTAAAAAATAATAAAAAATATATTTGATTATAACATTTAAAAAACTCTTTTTAAAAATTATAATTGTTTTTATAAAAGATTAGAAAATATTTATAAAAATCATATAAAAATCATATAAAATTATATAGGAATTAAAAAATAATAAAAAATACATTTGATTAAAACATTTAAAAACTCTTTTTAAAAATTATAATTGTTTTAAAAGATTAGAAAATATTTATAAAAATCATATAAAAATCATATAAAATTATATAGGAATTAAAAAATAATAAAAAAATATATTTGATTTAAACATTTAAAAAACTCTTTTTAAAAATTGTAATTGTTTTTATAAAAGATTAGAAATTATTTATAAAAATATTATAGAAATTATATAGGAAATAAAAAATAATAAAAAATATATTTGATTAAAACATTGAAAAACTCTTTTTAAAAATTTAAATTGTTTTTAGAAAAGATTAGAAATTATTAGAAAATTATTTTCTTATATATTGTAATATGGGATTTAAAAAAGGTGAAAAAATTACGGACGAAGCTACTTTAGAGAGACTAAAAATAGCTAGACAAAAAGCTATGGACACTAGAAAAAAGAATGCTGATGCTAAAAAAGATATTAAACTTGCAAAAGAATTAGAAAATAAAAAAGAATTACAAGAAGCTCAAGAAAAAATTCAACAAACAATTAAACCTAAAATTATTCATAAATCTATTGAAAAAGAAATTCCTGAAAAAAAAGAATCTTTTAAAAAATCAAAGAAAAAAAAGGAAGTTATTGTTGTTGAAAGTGATTCTAGTGAATCTAGTGATAGTGAACCTGAAGTTATAATAAAAAGATCCAAGAAATCAAAAATCAAAAATGGAAAAAATTATGAAAAAAATGAAAATTCACAACCTCCAACTTATAATGATGTTTTAGATAACGATAAACAATTTCATAAAACATATAAATCTTTATTTCCAGAATTTTAATATCTATTATAAGGAAACTTTTGAATTTATTGATGTCTTTTCAAAAAATAAATGACAAAAAATATGGAATTCAAATACCGAAAAATTCAGCATTTAATATAAACACCGAACCTGATTTTGTTCAGTTACCTGGAATTTTTTTGGCGATTTCAAAAAGAGGTGTGGGAAAGACCACAGCTTTATCTAATTTATTAAGATTGATGAAAAATAATAATGCTTTAGATAGATTAATTTTGGTGTCTCCAACATATCATAACAATAAACATTATTTCAAAGATCTTCCATTATTAGATGACGATATTGATGTTTTAGAGCCAACAAAAGATGTTCCCGAAAAGATTGAAAATATATTAAATGAAGAAGCCACTGACTATGAAGAATATCACGAAAATTGAAAAAATATAAGAAATTAATGTCGTTGTTGAAAAGAAAAGATATTAATATATATGATATTCCGGTTGATTTATTACTTGAATTTTCGGACTCTGATTTTGAACCTCCACAACACAAATACAATGGTAAAAAGCCTATAATTGTTGTATTCTTTGATGATGTCCAAGGGACAGATTTAATGAAACCTTCATCCAAATTAAGTAACTTAGTAATTAAACATAGACATTTAGGAAAACTTAACGACGGTGCATTAGGCACAACTCTTTTGTTTGCTACACAATCATACACCTCAAATAGCGGTGGCCTATTGAAAGCTATTCGTGGAAATTTAACACATATGTTGGTATTTCGCAACAAAAATATGAAAGAAATTGATTGTATTTCCGAAGAATGTGCGGGTGAAATATCAAAAGAAGTATTTGATGATGTATATAAGAAGTCAATTCAAAACCCACACGACTTTTTGTTTATTGATCTACATAAGAAACAAAATCATCCATCAGCATTTCGTAGGAATTTCAATGAATTTATTGTCCCAACAATGTAAATTTTGAATTAATTCTTTCAATAATTGTGGTGGTATTACATAAGCATCATTTACACCTATATTATCTTTGGAATTTGATGATTGTGTACGTTGGGCGGTATATAAATGTTTGCCGTACTTATGTTTGCTATCACAAGGCGTTAATTTATTACATATTTTCAAATTTAAACCGTTCATATTTGTCCAAATATTAGTCATTTTTCTATATGGAAAACCATATCTACAATAACAACAAGTGTGCTTATACATACATAATGGAATCATAAAGTCTCTATGTTGTAACAAACCACCGTCGGCCGGGTTTTCAATAAACCAATATTTCGGTTCAAAGTAATTTATGATTTCAATAGTTCTTTTTACTATATTGTCGGCCAAAATGAGATTTCGTGGTTTGCGCCGGTGTGCTTTAGAATATTCGGTACAAGGCGGACTAGCCCATATTATATCAAATTCATTTGGTAAATATATTTCTTTGTAATTCCATTCAATTATATCAAATTGTATTGTAGGATCGTATTTGTGAAGAATATCTAAAGTCGTGATTTCACAATGTGCGTACTTTTTTTGCATTTCTTTGGAAAATGATTTTGTTCCGCAAAAGAGCTCTAATATTTTCATCCTTATTGTAAACAAAATGGCTTGTAATTACACAATAAGTAAACACACAAGAAAGAACGCAAAAAAATTAAATGTTTATGTGAAACTTTCAACAAATAAAAACAAGAAATTGGATGTCTTTGATAAGAAGTCCGGTAAGAAACTAGCTAGTATTGGTGCGTGTGGAATGTTAGACTATCCTTCTTACATTAAATCAAAAGGTATTGAGTACGCACAAAATAGGAGAAAACTTTACAAACTAAGACATAATAAAGATAGACTTGTGAAAGGTTCTAATGGATTTTATGCCGACAAGGTATTGTGGTAGATATGAGAAAAACTCTTTCAAATTCCAAAAAGACTTTTGTCGGTGTATTATTATTGTGTTTTACTAAATGTATATTAAAAATGATATTCTCCGCTTAGAAAAAAATACATCCGTTTCAAAAGTCTTTTTGTAAATACAATGCACATAGGGTCGAGGATATCTTTAAAAACTTTATCATTGAGTAAATGTTAGTATACACATATAGATTCATTCCGTCAAACACTTGGATTGTGTTCAAAATCGGAGTCGTATTTATATTTGGTTGTTTGATTCGATCGAATACATATGTTAAAAACTCGATGTCGCAAAACTTGTCGACATTTTTTTCTGAATTGTCGGAATCGAGTTTCCTTTATTTGACTTCAGAAATGGAATCCTTGCAAAAATCTACAACAAGTACTATTTTCAACGAATTTCTTTCAACGGAAATATGCCTCCGTAGGCTCGCAGAACAAGGGGGGGTCAAATTTTCTGAAATCGAGAATTTTGAAGTTTCCGAGATTGAGAATGTGGTTTCTAAAATCGAGAACTGATTTTCTCAGATCGAGAACTGTTTTCTCGAATCGAGAACTGTTTTCTAAAATTAAGAATGATCTCGATCGAAAAGTTCCATCGCGAGAATAATCTTCATCGAAAAGTTCTCAATAGAGAATATTTAAGGTAATGTATTAACTATGTAGATTCTGAGTAAAGAATCCTAAGGTCAGAAGATTCTCCAGATAGAACTTTTCGATCGAGATTATTCTGCATCGAGAAATTTAGTAGCAAGGCGCGCGACACTGTTCCACCTTCCTAACAGTGCATCTTGACACGAGAGACCACTCGACTGCCGCTGCAAGTAAGCGCACAAAGATTTCCAGTACGATATATCTTGTTTTAGGCAGTCTTATCAGGAGATTGCGGTAAACGTATTCTTCAGCCAACTGGAAACGTGTTTGTTCGTCGCATCGGAACTCTTCGTTCTGTCGCTGGATAGAAAAAGCGCATTCTACGCCACCACAGCTCAGTATGCGGAGACATTGGACTATTCCTGATATAACGTTTTCAACTTTTGGCAATTTTTGAAGGACTGTCGGCAAAGTTTTCTTTAAACGCGTGGCGAAGTTTTCTTTTTTTGCATCCGAAGTCTTTATTCAGTCGTTCGCAGGATATGGCGCGTACATACCTGGCAATTTTGTTTGTATTCGTTGGAATTGCAGTACTTTCTACGGCGGATGAGCAGCAGGAGTACGTTGAGCAAAACTTTCGTATGAGGGAAGCTTTCAACGACCCGCATTACTCGAGTGTCACTGCTGCTAAGAATGGGTTCAGAGTCTTCACGAACCCTCCTGGACAGGGATTAACCGAGAGTCTCACGTTGACTCACAGTGATGGGCTGTACGTCGCTGGTAAGAAAGTTGTAACCGAGAGTGAGCATCGGAGTGTTGTGAGTGAGCTACGCGCTGAGTTGCAGAGTACACGCGATGAGTTGAAAAGTACACAAAGTGTGTTGGACAACATGCGAAGCAGTCTTCAAGAGACTCAGGCCGAAGTCTTGGCTTTGGTACAAGCATTGAGGGAAGTTGCTCCTGCGAACGACAGTTTGATACTGCAACCACCTACGTGTGAGGAACCCGGTGGAGACAAGTTGCACTTCAATGGGACACACTGGAATTGTGTTTGTCAAGATGGGTATAATGGGGAGGCTTGTGAGTATGGTCCCACATTTGCTCCAACCTTGACACCTACAACATTCTCTCCTACGCCAAGCTCAACTTGGGTTAAACTTTTGGATAACGCGTATTACACGGGTAGCGGGAGTGGCCGCTCAAACGGATGTATACCTCTAAACTATGGAAGTTTTACGCAAGTTAAAGCAGTATATCGATCAGGGTTTATTACTTGTGATACTGCCAAACGCAGCGAATACCATTGGCAAGAGTGTTATCCGTGGGATAACGTACATAGTGGCGACCCTGAAGACCGTAATGAAGCATATGCTTTTGAATTGATGAAAAACAATGTTCTCCTTTTAGAACAAGAAAACTACCGCACGCTTCCTCCTTCATGTGTTGGTCCTGATACTCCGACCGGTGATATAGTATGCAACTTAACCTTTACCGTAGGTGAAAGAGACTCTTTGCTTCCGACTTGGGATGAAGAACGAGAAGGACATTCAATAGGGAACAACGGAGGAATCATATACATAGATCTCTTCGCTTTCGGACACATTTCACTTTAACCAATTATTGTTTATGGAGGTTTGTTAGTCGGTATGATCCTAGAACTCTTGTAATATGTTCTATGTTTTCAGCTGCAGTGGGCATATCATATATATGTATTCTATTGACAAAAAACTATTCAAAAATAATGTGCGTTTTCACTATAAAAAACACTTTTTGCTTTAAAAATACTTTTTTATATAAGGCTATTGATATATAGACAAAATATATGTATTCTGTTGATGTGCCAGGGGCACGACGACAGATGCTCGGAGATATGTTTTTGATTGAACGTGCAAAGGTACACAATTCGGATTTTTATAATATACTGGATCAGGGCCAGATTGAGGTACAAACGATAATTCGGTTCCGAGTTCTGAAGGCTAAACACTTCTCAAGTGCTCTACTTATTCACTCGTCACTCAGGTTGCAGGGTCAACCACTCGAGAGCCGATGTCACACTTCGGCTCAACGTTCAGTTCCCGATCCGATCTCATTTCTAATTCCGATTCGTCATTCTCGATTCAGATGTTATGCCAACAGGCTGACACGATGACTGCCCCACAGTACTGTCATACTACTGTACTGTCATACTGTCATACTGTCATAGCGTCATACTGTCATAGCGTCATACTGTCATACTGTCATAACCTTAATATCTGATATTCGATTTCATTGTCTTTTCAACCCCGATGCGAATCTGACCATTCTTCGAGGGTCTGACTGAGTTCCACGATGACACCCCCCACAGTACTGTCATACTACTATAGTGTCATACTGTCATACTGTCATAGTGTCATAGTGTCATACTGTCATACCCCGGACATCTGGTATTCATTCTCATCGTGGTTTCAAGCCCAATCTCACTGTCATCGTGCCAATCCCAGATTACCCCCGATGACACACATACGGACGCATAGACATATCGGCTCACGCTGTGCCTCCGGGCACAACTCTCCCCCCCTTAGGAGTGGTCTACCTCCTGGGATCACTCCGCTAAGGTACCCATCTAAGTTCCAGTTCTTAGGTTCTCTGGTTCCTTGCTGTTTCCAGTTCTTAGGTTCTCTGGTTCCTCTTCGAGCATAGTTCGCCTGCCGCTACCAGGGCACCACTTTCAAGAAGAAGGGTGCCACTTGGAATCTAAAGCGGGTCTTCAGTGTCGCGGAGGCGTAAATGTCGGAAAAGTTGTCGTAGCAGTAGTGCTGGTACGGGGTATACACTCGCAGATTGACCTGCTCCAGTCTGCTGCGGGTGAGGTCCAAGCTGAGCAGTCTCTGGGTGAGCACCGGTTGCCCATCTGCACGCACACGGTGTCGAAGTAGTACAGCGTAGCAGGGGCGAGGGTGGTGCTGAGTTCGTCCATATGCAGGTGGGTTTCATGTACTGCGTACCATACATGCAGTAGGTACACACCAGCGGTGGGGGAAGCTGGCGCATCATAGGGCGAAGCCGTAGCGCGTTAGGGAAGCGACCTCTGGGGTTTTCCATGAACCAATGTTTTGGCTCTAGGTAGTCAATGATCTGCAATGCTCGTCGTACGATTTTGTCAGCCTGGGGAAGGTCAGGGGGTCCACCAGTGGTGCGCGCTTGACTGTACTGCCTGCAGGGGGGACTTGCCCAAATAACATCGAAGAATCCAGGCGGGTATTGCTTGTAGTCCCATTGCAGGATGTCACACACATGAGTGGGTTGCCAGATATGCCCGGAATCGAGGGTCACCACTGAGGCGGAGGGGAAGCAATTTAGGAATTCCCTCTCTACTGAGCCAGTACCGCTGAAAAGTACGAGAATCCTGGGCGTGCGGGTTGTCTTTGCCTGTATTGCCAGCAGCTCTGTCACCAGTGCCAACGACCCATCTTCCACGCGCTCCTGGCGTTCCCACGGCAGGGGGATATCATCTTCCATCTGTTCGAGCTGGTCCAGTTCATCGCAGGGATTGGTGATGAGGTGGGCCAGTGTCATTCCGGCTTGAGCGGAGTGGCGGCCACGCTGCTCGCGTCGCCGAGTGGCTTCGTCGCGGACTTGCGCTTCCATGTGCAGTCTCGCTTGCTCGAATTCACGAAGTTGTTGAAGTGGACTTCCGCGTTCAAGTTTGTCACGCGTCCTCCATTGGTCGTGAGCTTTGGAGTAGCCAGTCCAGCGAACCTTCCACTCTTCCACCTCCTTTCCTCGAACAGACCGCACTCGACGTGCAAGGATACGCTCAACGTGTGCTTCCTTCTGACCGTCTACTACCACCTCTTCAGGTACTGCTAGGTGATCGCGTGCGGCAAAAGCATCTTGACCGCTGGTGTACGGTTTGAGGCGATGTTGAGCGAACACGTCGTGAATCCGCCAGTGAGGAGGGAGGCGTAGGCGGTAGGCTACTGGAGCTCCTCTGTCGGCCTCGGGCATGGTCATCTGTATATCGCTGAAGAAGCGTTCGGTCACAGGAACTGGTCCATGCCAGCGCTTGGTCAGTTTCCTACAGATGGAGCGATCCATCACCTTCTCCGTAAGGTGTTTCGCCTCTATCCAGACCAGATCTCCAACAGCATACTCCCGCTGCCCGTGTCTGCGATCAAACTGTTCGCGCTGTCGCTGTTGAGCCAGCTCCAACCGCTGCCTGGCGTCCCGCAGCTGCGACGAAAATTTCACAGCCACTTCGTGTGCGGTGCCTACTCCCCCAGTTCGTCGTCCGGCGGTGGACTGCGCGGCCTCCAGGAAAAGATCCAACTGCGACAGCGGCGAGAACCCGAACACCAGTTCAAACGGCGTGAAGCCAGTAGATTCACTCCTGGAGTCATTGATCGCGAACTCCACGTTAGTGGTGAACAGATCCCAGTCCTCCACATTGGCGTCAACAAAGGACCTGAGCATGTCCTCAATAACTCTGTTGCTGTGTTCTGCCTGGCCGTCAGACCGAGGGTTGTACGGCGTGGTACGAGCCACTTTCACACCCATCAGTCTCATGAGTTCCTGCCAGAAAGCATCTTGAAACCGCGGGTCACGATCAGAGACAATCTTCATAGGCGCGCCATGTAAGCGCCACACCGAGTCAAAGTAGATTCTGGCCACCACAGCTGCGGAGCTGTCGCCAAAGTTCATCGGTACAACGTGGACCATCTTCGTCAGCTTGCAGGTGAAGGCCACGAAAGCATCATTGCCCCTCTCCGATACCGGCAGGCCGGTGACGAAGTCCACCGCGACATCCTGCCATGGCCTGTTCGGGATGCTGTGAGGGTTTAGCAACCCATCCGGGTAAGTTCCCCGCGGTCTCACTGATTGGCACACTGCGCAGGATGCAACCCAGGTGCCCACATCTTCCGCGGCACCACGCCAATAGAAGCGTCGCAGCACCCTCTCCAGAGTCTTGTCTCGCCCAGTATGGCCTGAGGACAATGACTCATGAGCATGGCGAATCACTACTTCTCGAAGTGGAGAGTCCTCCCCCAGCACCAGCTGATATCTCCCTGCTGCGGTCCTCCAAACCACTTCACCCACCAGCCTGAAGTCCTGTAGGCATTGGTGTGGCGCCGCCTTCACTTTCTCTCGCAGCGAACGAAGTGTCCCCTCTCGGGTGTACTCCGCTTTCAACGCACGCAGGAACTTTGAGTCCGACTGCTGGGAGGTTGCGTCTCTGAAGGCTGCTGCCTCACCTGTCCTTATCACAGCGGGGGCCGTTCGCGGGTGCCTCACGCGTGCCGGCTGTGGTTTGGCGGAAGGGGCGTGTACTATCAGAACAGGCCAACGAAGGTCGAAGGCCTTCCCATCTGGGTTCTCGAAGAACTGATTGGGCTCGCCCTTATCATCGTGAGTAGGGATAACCTCCACGATCTGCATATTGGCCTTTCTGAAAAGTTTGCGCCACGCGGGGAGCTTGGACTGGTGATCTGGTAGAACGAAGACTGCTGAGGTGTTTTCTGGGTCTGCCTTCCATTCTGCGATATACTTGTTCAAAATCGCCTCCACCGTAATGTGCTTGGAGTTATATGGAGGGTTACACCAAACCCGAAGGCCCCTCCATTTCTCTGAAAGGCAGTCTGTCCAGAATCTATCCGCCTGTCTGTTGCGGCCGCCAAAGTCACAACAGGCGTCCACATCGAAGGGTCCAAACTTCTCGGCGTACTTCGAGGAGTACTCTGCTCGGACACGCCAATTCTGTGAGTCTTCGGGGGGAGTCTGCCGTTTCTGCGGGTGAAGGCCGGGGATGGAGCTGACTGCTGGGGCGCCTGCTGCGGGGGTGGTGAACTCTGCACCTTCTCAGTGGGCGCCTCCGATGCGTCAGCTCGTGATGGCGTTCGCGTCTTCGGTGACGCCAACTGTGGAGGCGCTGGGGTCGTAGAGGCTCTTCCAGCACGTGACATGCTCCTCGTTATCCTTATCTGAGGTGGAGCTCTGTCAGGGGTTTGGTGTGGAGCTTCTGTCGGCTTCGCGCTATCAGCTTCAGGCCAGTCAGGCATGTCGAAGTCGAGGTGATCCTCCTTCATTCCCTTATAGAGCTTCGGATTAACGAGAGCGATGGTCTCCCCCATGTCCATGGCCTGTTCCGCCACGGAGAGGGTCTCCACTGCTGAGAGCCAACAGTCAACCGTCTGAGCCCAGTGGGGATGAGCTGCGGGTGGTGAGCTGGAGAAGCATTCAGACTCCAGCGTTGCCAGAGGGTCTTTCGGCAGGTCTGAGGTGGGGTCGATCACTCCTGCCTCCTTCAACCCCTCGCGAACGTCCTTGTCTTTGAAGTCGGGTCTTCTGGACAGGGCGTCTGGTACCAGCAGCAGCGCTCCCTTGATATACTCCATTCTCGGGACTCCCACCTCTACCAGATCCATGTACCAGCGCGCCTGTCTGCGGCTAAGCTCTCTGCCAGGTTCCATCAGCCATTCAAGGGGGCGGTGATCACCCTGGATGCGGAAGTTGGTGAAGATGAGGTAATGCCGCCAGGTGACGGTGGTACAGTGGTGTAGAGCACCTAGCTCACGCTCGCCGGTGTGGTAATTCTGCTCGGCGGCTGAGAACTGGCGGCTCTCGTATGCTATCACGCGCAGCCCAAGACCATCTCCATTGTCTTGCATAAGTACTCCCCCAAGAGCGATGCCGCTAGCATCCGTCTGCACCACGAAAGGCGCTGTGCCGTCTGCGGCACCCTTAATGTTGGGCAAGGCGAGCACTGGCGCTGATGTGAGGGCCTTCTTCAACTCCTCGAAGGCCCACTGCTGCATGGGACCCCACTCCCAGGGTACGTCCGACTTGGTCAACCGGGTGAGGGGCTGAGCGATCTCGGAGAAGCAGTGGATGAACCTGCGGTAATACCCCGCTAGGCCCAAGAACTGCCTGACGTGGGTAACCGTCTCCAGCTCGGGCCAGTCCCTCACTGCAGCCACCTTGTCGTGTTGGGGTCTGTAGCCATCTGCGGAGATACAGTGGCCAAGGAACCGTAAGGATTTCTTCAACAGCTGGCACTTGGACCTCTTGAGGAAGACGCCCTTCTCCCTGCATGTCAGGAGCAGTTGTTTGACGTGCTCGTAGTGCTCTGCAGCGGTGTTGCTGAAGACGACCACATCATCGATGAAGATCCGGACAAATGGGAGGTGGCCCAAGGCCCGCTGCATCCGTCGCTGGTACTGAGATGGTGAATTCTGCAGCCCCTGCGGCATGACCAACCACTCATATGACCCCATCTGGGTGGTGAAGGCGGTCTTCTCAACATCTCCTGGTGCCATCGGTACTTGCCAGAAGCCATCCACCGCGTCGAACGAAGAGAAGAACTTCGCACCCTGCATCTCGTCGAACATCATCTGGATGTCTGGGAGAGGGTACTTGTCCTTAACTGTCTGGCGGTTGAGGAGCCGGTAATCGATCACCAGTCGCAGCTCCTTGGGGTTCCCGGGTTTAGGGACCATCAAACAGGGAGCTGCATAAGGGCTGGAAGAGGGTCGGATGTAGCCCTTGGACATCAGAGTCTCCACGCGTTCTCGAAGTTGGCGGAGTTCCTCTGCGGACTTCTTGTAGATGCGCTGGCAGGGAGGTCCCTTCTTGCTCAGCTCAGGGTCCAGGTTAATGTTGGCTTCATCTTGGGGGTCATGTCTGAGTCCATCGATGTTCGGTAGAGCAGTCGTCATCTCCTTCTTGTACTCCTCACCCCAGAAGTCCTGAAACTTGAGGGTCCACTCAGGGCTCACTTCTGCATCTTCAGTATCCGCAGCGGGTTCGGCGTTCTCAGGGTCGATAGCCGTGGCTGCAAAGGCAGAAGCAGTATCGTCGGGGGACTTCTCGGCCACCATGAGCCAGGCGGGCTGTATCTCCGGGTCGTCGTTGCCGCGTAGCTTCTGCGTCTCCGCATACACCAGGTACTTCTTCAGCTGGGCAGGGGTCAGGAACACCTCATCCACCAATCCTGCGCAGGCCGTGCCCTTCGGAGACCTGTCCCCAGATGCTTTCCCAGGAGAACAGCCTGTGATGGTGACGCGGTCCCCAATCTTGCCACTGCGGGACTTCCAGAGGAAGGAGACGGAGCCATTCCCTTCATAGCCCAGAGTGACAGGAGAGTGACTGCGCAGCCACCTTCCGCCGAGGATAACATCCACCTGTATGCCCAGTGGCAGGATCCGGAGGGCAAGGGCGTTCTCCGTATAGGTGCCCGTGGTGGTGTGCGTGTTAAACTTGGCGTACGCGGTGGCGCCAGTGATCTTCACAGATCCATCCGCCAGGGTGACTCGCATCTCGGAACCGGCTCGTGTTGTGAGGCCACATCGCTTAGCGCTCTGCTCCGAGATGAAGTTGTCAGAGGCCCCCGAGTCAATCAACACCTTGACCGTGTGCCCTCTGAGGGTTGCGTAGAATACCAGCAGTAGCGGTCCTTCTTCGTCATGTGCCGCTGCAAGGGTACCCTCGATGTCGGTCTTCCACTGAACTCCCCCATCTGTGCGTATGCTTTTGCACTTGAGGTTGGGGAGGAGGTTGTCCGAGGCCTCGCGGCATTCTTCCAACGTTTGCCTACACGCGGCGTAGAACTCCTCATCCAGCAAATCAACATCTTCAGTCGGATGACTGACGAGGTTGTCTGCACTCGCCGTCAGCAGGGTGCCCGCTGAGGTGCATTCGCTCGAGGTGGGGCTGACATGAGTGGTGTCGCTGGTGGTAGGGCTCACATGGGTGGTGTCACTGGTAGTAGGGCTCACATGTGTAGTGCCACTGGTGGTAGGGCTAACATGGGTAGTGCCGCTCACTGTGGGGCTCACGTGGGTAGCGACACTATCGGTGAGACTGCCATGGGTGAGAGGATCCTCGTCATGCTGAGGGCTGCCAGCATGGGAGTTGTGGGCGAGCTGGTGGGAGCTCTGGTGGTCAGTTCTCGTCTGAGGGGTCCCAGCTGCTGCCATCTGCTGGGTGAAGCAGAGCGAGTTGACAGAGGACTCCTCTTCCATCACCTCAGGGTCTTCAGCGATGGGGTGGCTGTCGAGACAGGGTGGCGCTTCATCCGCTTCATGCGTTTTGACGGTGGTCATCTGCTGGGTGAAGCAAAGCGAACTGGGTGCGGAGGTCTCCTCCGCCTCTGAGCAGTAGGATGAACCTTCGGGGTTTCCTCCCGGAGTGGCTGGTGCGTTATCATGGTGCGAAGATGTGGTCTCTGCTGTGGGCTCGGCCAGTGAGGATGATGGAGGGGATGCTCCCAAGGGGCTGGGACCCAGCTTCCTCATCTTGTACTGGTGTACTGCGTGCAGACTGCACCAGGCACCAGGTAAACCCACATCTCCCGCTGTCCCAGGTATCGTGCCCACTTCAGTGTCCAGGGTGCAGAGGGATGTCGAAGACCTCGCTGCTGCTCTTCGTGCGCCCTCCTTTTCCCACAGCCTGCTACCTGGGGAAGAGTCTGGACTCGAAGTGGCGATTGCCTTTTGCTGCTCGGCAGGCGACAGCTCTCTCCAAGCCACGTAGAGGTCGTGGGAGCTGGTGTTAGAGGATTCGGGGACTTGCTGGCGACCGTCGTGTGAAAGGAGGTGCCACAATGCTATGCGCTGATGGCCTTCCTTGCGATCTTGAGGTTCGCGGGCAATGCGTATCCTCTCTGCCAGCTGGTTGGCGCGGTTCACGCGTTCCTTTGGCGATCGACTCCCAGAGTGTACGCGGCTGCGGACGCGCTCCGACATTTTATCCACCAGGTCCTTGGCAGCCTCTGGGGACTTGCGCAGAGCTCTGCGGACCTTCTGCATGGCGACTTCGAGGGGGAGGGAGTACAGATCTCTCTTCCAGTGCCACGCAGTTAGCCTTTTCCGTGGGTCTGCGAGGTTGGACTGATAGATGGGCAGCGGTAGGACAACACGCGGTTGGGGGCGAAGGTCGCGGGGCTCTCCGCGGTTGTTGCCCATAATGGGGGGTCTGTGCCGGGTAAGTCGCCGTCCCCTCCGACCCTCGATCCTCGCTTGTGTATAAGCGGGACCGTCATCAAGAGGTAGCGACGGCTCATCGAAGGGGGTGCTTCCTGCGAGAGGGTGGCTGGACAAGTCATCCCTCGGCGGCGATGGGGCACCAGCTGAGCGGTAGGTGCGTCGCAAGCGGGTCCCAGAGGTGAAGGCCACACTCTTGGGGTGGGGACGTTGGCCCCAAGGGTCTCTGCGTCCTCGGGCGCGACGGGGTTCCACTGGTTCTGACCGCTTCTCCAGGGCGGAGAGGGTCTGATCATCAGGGCAAGACCTCACTTCCCCGAAGGGCAGGGTCTGGGGCTGGCCGCCGGCCAGTCATTCATCGCTCTCCACCAGGGGAAGGCCGTCACCCTCCACAAGCTCGATGCCCGCAAGGGCCGCCAGGGTCTGATAGCTCTGCTCGTCCTCACAGGTAGCGAGAGCCAGGACCTCCTCGGAGAACTCTTCTGGGACGCCATCCACCGAGGAGATGTCCTCCTGCTGCTCGATGGCCCAAACGACGGCGGCTACATACCCAGGGGAGTTCGCCAGTCGAGCGGGTGCATTGGCCCTCCACTCCTTGAGCTTAGCCTCGTCCGTACAGTTACGGACGATGTGCTCCGCAGAGCCACAGGCGAAGCACCGGCGGACTTTCGGAGCATCAGGGCGGGAGAGGCCAGGTGGTGGTGGCAAAGGAGTCACTGCCGCGGCGACGGTGGTGGCAGGCCCGTTCTCCAGCATGGCAAGAGCTGGGCGGTTCGAAGAGGGGGTACGCCTGTAGAAGGGGGTGCGAGGTGGTGGGTTAGCGAAGGAAACGGCACGGGGAGGACGGTCTTGAGAGCGTCTCTGAGCCGCCTCCGTGTCAATGTCGCTCTCCACCTCCTCGGCAACTTCCCGAATCTTCAACAAGGCGTTGTGGGTGCCTGGGATGTCGTCAGCGACGGCCTTCCTCTCCCACTCTTCTGGTTTGGAGACATCCAAGTGGATGGCTCTCAGGCGCCGCATCACCTTGGGTGCATATTTCAGCCCCCGGCGGAACGTGGAGAGCATCGACAAGTTGGTCATCTCCACGCAATTTGGGACTCTGCCGGCCAAGAAGTTGACGGAGGCCATGCGGGTCTCCAGTCGCGAGAAATACTCCGCCGCGGTCTCGCTCACCGCCTGCTTCAGGGCAATGGCCTCGCCGTGTGCGTTCTCCAGGTAGGCCTGCGTCAGAGAGCACACCGCCAGATCGCTGAAGAACACATCCAGGTCCCCGTAGCGTTGGTGCCAAGCTTGCTCGGACCCAAAGGTCCCCGCCGCGCGCTCCAAGAACTTCCTCTGCTGATCTTGAAGAGTGTGCTCCTTGAAGCTCCAAAGAAGGCTTGACACACTCGCCTGGTACTCTGATACTGATGGCGTACAACTGGGAGTGGTCAGTGCTTCGATCACGATGGCCTCCTGGAATACCTTCCGCACCATGTGGGAGTAGTGCTCCAACTGCGTCAGGAGGCCCTCCTTGTCGGCCGATTTTGTGTCGGACGCGGAGCGGGGGAACCTGGTGACGCTCTTGACCAGCTTTAGCACCATCTCTTTGGTCTTGTGCTCCAGGCGGACCTCGTCTGGAGATGCTCGCAGGTTAGTGCCCTGCGGCAGACGGACGATGCCTGGAACAAAGGGGGTGGCGCTGGGAGAGAGCACGGGGTTTGCAGCGGCGGCAGAGTGAACGGGGTTTGCGGCGGCGGAATGGGGAAAACGGGCAGGGGGTGGTGGTCCCGAGGCATGCGCGGGCGGAGGCGCAGGCGCGGGATTTGTGGGGACTGCGGTCGGCCCTACAAATTATTGGCCTGTCCACACGCGTGGAAATCCAGATGAACGACGCGTGGATTGCAGATGGACGCCGTATGGACGCTTTTTTTGCAAAATCCACACGTGTGAAAATGTCTAATTTGCAAAAGTGATGTGCATACGGTGTCCATACGATAAATCCACACGTCGTCCATACGTGTGCTCCCGTGTGGACGACGTATGCTAGTTTACCTGATTTTATTACGCGTGTGGACGCTCCGTACACTGCCCGACCGTATGGATAGGTGCCGTCCATACGCATGAACCGTTGGAAATTGCTGTCCACACGTGCGGACAGCGAGGAATGCCGCTTCTACCCCTCCTCAGCCATATGGACACCATGGGGACGTGTCCCTGGACGGTACCGACGCGTACGGACGACGTGTGGACGGGCGTATGGACAGTGTGAGGCCCGTGCCGTGCCAGTCTTTTGCGCTTGTCCGCACGTGTGGACAGCCATTGCACCCGGGCCTGGGTGTACCCGAGCACTGCTTGCCCCTTCCTCAGCCATATGGACACCATGTGGACGTGTCCCTGGACGAACCCATGCGTACGGACGACGTGTGGACGGGCGTATGGACAGTGTGAGGCCCGTGCCGTGCCACTCTTTTGTGCTTGTCCGCACGTGTGGACAGCCATTGCACCCGGGCCTGGGTGTACCCGAGCATTTCCTGCCCCTTCATCAGCCACATGGGCACCATGGGGACGTGTCCCTGGACCGTACGGACGCGTACGGACGACGTGTGGACGGACGTATGGACAGTGTGAGACCCGTGCTGCGCCACTCGTTTGCGCTTGTCCGCACGTGTGGACAGCCATTGCACCCGGGCCTGGGTGTGCCCGAGCATTTCCTGCCCCTTCATCAGCCATGTGGGCACCATGGAGGCGTGTCACCGATCGAACCCATGCGTACGGACGCCGTGTGGACAGACGTATGGACGATCGGAATTCGCCAATCCATACGTATGGACGTCGAAATTGGAGTTTGTTGAAACACGCGTGTGGACACATACATCCGCGCGTGTGGATAAGAGTTTACCCGCATGGATTAGCGGAATCATGCGTGTGAATACAGGTATCCGCCTACATACGGTTTATTTACATATATATTACATCGTGTATCATCCGCAATCATCTGAATCAGATGAGCTACTACTGTCATCCTCGCTACTACTGTTACCATCGAGTTCACGGAAGAAATCCGCCTTGCGATCCAACACAACTTGCAAGCAATCAGTTCGTCGTCGAATGGCCAAAGGGACAGCATTTCCTTTGAACCGGGCAAGCCAAGCCGGCATGAAAGGAACATCCTGAATTACCACTTGATTCTCAATGCTGTTTGCGCGAACGAATGGCTGAGACACGTCCCATGGCATGTCTTTGCGCAGGTAAATGTTCTTGCTGATGTCGTCCGCAAGCGCAGCCGCCTTTGGGTACCAACGGGCCTTCAACAGAAAGATCTCGTGACCGGGAAGGTCAAGCTTGACAATCTTCATGATTTCCCCATACCTATCTTCAACGTCATCGTCCGGTATCTCGCCTGTAAGAAGTTGGGCTTGAGTTGGCACTCCCGGAGTTCGAAAGATGCTCTTGAAATACCGTTGACAGCTCTTCAAACCAATGTCGCTGTCGTGCACTCGGAAATCTTCACGCCCGATCTTGATGCTAGGATACTCCGTCCACGGGGCGATGCCGGCTAAGGCGAAGGCCTGCTCCTCCTCGGTGAAAGGCTGAATCTGCAAAGTTGTTGGGCACCTCCGCCACGTGTCTGGTTGTAGAAACACCGGAACCACGTCATTCGTCATCGGCCTTCGACGACCCGCCCGTCGGTTGCGACGATTCCGTTGCAGAGCGTTCCTGCATTCACAAGGTACACACGGGTGGACTCAGTGTTCCGTACGTTGTCATACGGTGGCCGTACGCCGTCCATACGCCATCCACATGGCATTTGCACAATTTACAGACACGCATATGAGTTGGTACCTGTTGAATAAGGCGAGTCTGTCGTCGAAATTTTTGCACAGAATGTCGTACTCGGGGAACTCGGTACGAAGATAAACTTGAATCTTTTCCCTGTCATCTGTTGCGATTGACGCCGCGCAAGTGAATTAGTTGTCTCACAAGAAGACTGAAGAGAGAAAAAACGGACAATAGTGAAAACCTATCCGTGCGTACGGACAGGTATTCCACACGTGTGGGCGGCGTCGTCCGCACGGAAGGCCCTTCGTCCACGCGCTTGGACAAGTGCTATTGATCAAACGGACAATAGTAAAGTACTGTCCGTGCGTATGGATCGTTGTCCACGCGTGTGAACAACTACGTGCAAACGTACTTACAAAGCATCCACACGCATGGACAGACTGACATGCATGGTACACATAATACTTATGGATGTGCTCACCAGCGGATGGCCGCACAGTGCTTGATTTTGTTGTAAAGATGTTCTGCTTTGCAGGAGGTCGATAATGCGGAGCTCGACCAATTCGATGCATCTGCTTGATGCCCGCAACCATGGAAACCGTTCGCCGCAACTCCAATCCTTTCATCATGCTGGCGACTGGTTGTGAGCGGGTCTTGATGGACAGCTTCAACAACCCGAAATAGTCTTCGAAGACATACATCCAGATTTCCCGTGCAGGGCCGTTGTCCTTCAGCTGGTCGACAATGTGCACGAGAAGATGCGACATAATCACCAACGCCTCAGGGGAGTTGTTCCGCTCCATCTCATCTCTCAACTTCATGACTCGGCTCTGCAGCTTGTTCATTTCCTGAAAGGCAAAATGAGAGGCAACCTTAATCTCGAACCGGGACATGACAGGTGTGAATACTGGAGGAACACCCGGATGGACAACGACTTCATACGTCGTCCGTGCGGCGTCCGTACGGTGTCCACACCGAAGCACACGTGGATTAGGCTAATTAACGTACCTCTGGATCAATTGAGGGGGCGGTTAATTCTCGAACCACCACCGCAAATTCGCCGACGAACTTCGCGTATTGTGGACGGAGAACTTGCCCGTCAGCATTTTGCCAGGATGCAATAACGCCCAGTATCCCAGAAGTGAGGGATACCACCAGCTCCGCGGCCTTCATCTTCCGCACCTTATTCGGGCTGTTGTACTTCTCCTGCAAAAGTTTCTTAGGTAGAGGTCCCATATTTGTCGGGAGCTTCAAACTTCGTACCCACTTGATTGCACCGGTCTTTGCGATCGGTGACAGTCCCCACGGTGATGGTTTGTCTGCGAAGAATTTACATTGTTAGGCATACAGTGGAGGGTCCATACGTCGTCCGAACGGTGGCATAGGACGTCCGTCCGGACGGAACAAGGTGTCCACCCGTATGGAACAGCAGAAACTCGCAAACGACCTACCAGCTTACCTGCCAGTCGCTTCGCAGCAGATCTTCGATCGTTTACATTTCTGGGTGGGGGTGCGATAACCCACGATCGATGGACCTTCATCTTTCGCGCATAGTTGCGTGTGTTCGGTCCCCAACCATCACCAAAAATCACGCAGTGGACGCCGTGAATCAGGTTGTACAAGATGTGCATCAAGTCGAGAAGGTAGTCTTTTACAACGTCAAAATCAGGAATGATTGACATCGGGCATGGTTCCTTGACCCCGCTCTGCTTCATGAATTCCTCGATGATTGATTTAGGCACTCGTCCCTCTCTGATCATCTTGGCGTGGAGCTGTTGGGTTTCGCGGACTTCGCTGTTGGTGCGAAGAGGAATTGATTCACCTGCTCAATGCCGGCGGAGAAAATCAACACAACACGCTTAGACGGTGAATCACGCGTACGGATGACATATGGTTCCGTCGTCCACGCGTATGGACGCCGGTATCCACTAGCCCGAACAGGGTGTTCTTTAACACATAATGTAAGCTAAAAATCCACGAGCTGTCCGTGGGGTGTCCACACGGTGGGCACACGTACAGCCGAAGAAGGAAAGGGGACAAACGAAGGGGTCATGCGTTTACCTGGTTGCAGTCCTTGGTGTAGTGAGGAATATATGATTTTCGTTAGACCAGATGTAGATTTCTCGGTACCCCGTATCCAGCATCTTAGGCAACCTAAGTACGAATTAGCTCCCAATCGTCTCGCTGCGTCGCTCAAGCCAACGTAGTCTTCGAGCACTTTGTACAGCACGAGCTTGAACGTGAAAACCGTGTTGGTAATCACATCGAACATGCGTACGCCGATAGTCAGTCTGTTAACCTCCAAGGTGAACATGTCGTAGAACTTGCTGCTGACTTTCGGTTTTCCATCCCAGATTCCCCAAGTCATCACGTATTCTCGTTTGCAGCGAATTTCTCCTGGGAAATTGACAATCGTAAAACACAGCGGAGTCACCGTGCGTATGCCGTCGTTGAAGGATTGGACGCCATCCGCACACGCCATGATGGCAATGTTCCTCGGGTCTTTAAAGACGTCCCACTTGTTGCGAACGAAGTTGAGAAATCCTGGCGAGTCTGCACGAGCATTGGGAAACGATACATGAGAATTCCTTACACTAACTGTCCACACGGGTGGATAACTAAGTACACACGTACGGACGACGAGCGAACGAATTGTCCATACGGTGTTCACACTCATGGACAGGTTTGCACGAGCTCTGGGAAATGGCACCTAAGATTTCCGCAATTAAACTGTTCACACGAGTGGATAACGACGTCCGTGCGTACGGACGGCGTACGTATTTACCATCCATATGGTGTTCACCTACATGGACGAGTTTGCACGAGCAGTGGGAAATACGACATACGAATTCCGCACTTGCTTCGTCCACACGGGTGGACGATGCTAATCGTACCCACGGACGATGTACAGTCCTTACGTCCATGCGGTGTACACAGTCACGGATTGAAATTTCGGAGTAAACTCACCCAGTATACCATGTACCTCCGCTCGGGGGTCTTTGTCCAACATGCCTTCTTTCCACCACGTACGCGCTAGCATGGCTAACTCCGGCGTCAGGAAGAATACGGTGAACAGCGTTTCGAGCGGCCACCATCGAAAAATACAGCGAGCTCGACCAGGAATGTATACCCCCTTCACCGTCTTTCCGTCCTCGTATCTCGGTTCCAGGCATTTCGGACACTTGTCGCGGTTGGCGTGCTCGTCCTGAAAGAATTCGGAGCACTCGGGGCAAACGTCCACTTCGTTGTATCCCTTGAACATCTCCTTCCACTTCTGCAATACTTGTGCATAGGTAGATGGAACCTCTGCGATGTGAGTATGTGCACTATCGGCTACTTTGTCGACGTAGTGAACACGCAGAATGTTCAGAATCGCATCGAAGTAGGCCTGCGAGCTGTTGTGGTGGTTGTGGGAGACGAGAAGATCCAACACGAAATTGTTCGCCACAACGTCAGCGGACGCTTGGACGTTTTCTAGACTTTCCTGCGCACACAAACACACACACACACACACATCCTCAAAGAAGGCATGAATGTGATGAATGCTGATGAATTGCTGACTTAGCTGATAAGGAAGACCTACCTCTGCGCTTGGGTCCTCTTGAGGTCCCAAGAAGAGCCGATTGATTTTTTTGATCGTCGCATCTGCTGCCTCGTGGATGGCAACATCTTCTGGGAATTCCTCCTCCTCACTATGTTCATCTTGTTGTCGCTCTGGTGACGGCGATCGATCACCATAAAGTCCATTGGCACGCACGTGCCGGAGAGTTTGCTTACTGGATAACCACCTTTCACCATTGCATTGAACGCAGGGACAAAATGGCATCTTTGGTCGTCCGTGCGTCGTACGTACGGCGTTCGTACGCTAGGCTTAGGTTTCCAGCGTATGGACAACGGTGTTCATACGTTCCATGTCACATCTGCGCGAATGCACCGACACTTACGTCAAGGTTGTAAACTCGTGGTCCACACGTTAGATTAAGGATGGACGCTATGTGTTGTCCGTGTGGATTCCGCAAGCATTCTAGTCCATGAGAGCGGTTGTCCACACGCGTGGAAACGTCAGTTAGCTGTCCATGTGGGGTTCGTACGAATTTTCGTATGAATAAGCACATTTCCACACGTGGGCATGTCCCATGGACGGTCTGTCCATATGGTTGGAAAAATCAGCACATTTTGAACAGTCCGCATGGATGGATAGGAAAAGCACACGCTGAATTACGAGTTTTCGTACGACTTTATAGTGTTTGTACGCTTTTTGTTGAAAAATGTCCACACGCGTGGAAACGTCAGTTAGCAGTCCATACGCTGTCCATCCGAGTTAGCCTTGACTGTCCGTATGATTCATGTCCCATGGACGGCCTTTTTCAGACCGTTCATATGACATGAAACTGGACCTCATGGAAAATAAAAACATACAAACCGTATGGACAGCGTACGGACAGCACATTTTACCACACGGTGGACACTTGGGTAGAAATACTTAGCGAAAAAATGGCAAAAAAAAAAATCCCTTAAAAAGGCCGATGGAGGGCTAAAATCGGAGCGGGGGGACAAAAAAAAAAATTAAGCGGGAGGGGGGTTAGACGCCCTCTCGCTGCTTGCGATTTACCCCAGAACAGGCACTCAGTGGGATTGTTTCCCAGCGGACAGTGCAATCGACGGTCCAGATGAACCCCCCAGTCTTAATCGGACGGTCTCCATGAGTTACCGAAACTTAAAATGGCATGGAGGCGTGGGTGGGCACCCACGACGCCCCTTGTGGACTAGCGGCGTCGTCGGCGGCAATCGCCTCATATCGCTAGACCACAAGGGGTATCGTGGATGCCCATGCCTCCAAGGGGATTCGAACCCCTCACCCTCGCGTGTAACGCGTTCGGCTTACCAACATTTGACCACTCGGCCAAGCACCCACGATGATGGAAACCCGCTGCACGGCAAAACTTATATTCATAAAACCGCGTTTCCCTACAGAGAGGACTCTGATACCAATTTGAAAAAGAAAAAAGAAATTGAGACATGCATGTTCAAAATCGCCCATGGACGACGCTGTCTCATACACCAGCTCAACGGTCATACGTTCGGACGCCCGTACTGTACGGATGAACGCCACGAAGGCAGCGCTGTCCACGCCCGTGAAGACCGTTTTCATGCCATCGCCGCCAAAAGTAAGCCAAATACAAACGCCCACAGTCCTCCAGCAAACGAACCTCCTCGCTTTTTTGTTTCGTAAGTTCCCAACATGACCAGATTGCGAGTTCAGCCCGGAAGACAACGCACACAGAAACCAAAATCACCACCCCCCGCCCCCACTTCCACGACACCGACCCGTCGCCAAACCAACTTGGTCGAGGCGACCGGGTCAAACTCCGCGATGCAGCAAATGATGCAGCAAATGCAGAGCATGCAGCAGCAAATGCTGATGTTTGCAGGGGCTGCCGGGGCGGGGGGTGCAGCCAAACCTGCAGAGGCTGCGCAGGCCGCAAATACAGAGCGGTTGGTGTTGGACCCGGGCGCCCAAGTTTTAAACGACATGAAGGAAGACGCCCGGGAGATAATCGACGACTGGCATGGAACAGGCAAGCTGCCCCCTGGGACGGTCGCCGTCATCGGGGTGGCCGTGCACAACAAGATATCCAAGCATATCCAGTCCCGACACCCGCAGGTGCCCCTGCGCATGGTCAAAACATACGTCACCAACCGGTTGAGTTATTTAAAAAATAACTCGGATGGGCCCGGTCGCTGGAAATTTAAGGTCACCCAGGACTTCCCCGACGGGTTTCACATCCGGTACAAGGGTCCAGCGGCCGGGTACAAGGTGTACGGGCACAGGGATATGCCGACCCCGGAGGAGACAGATGCGTGCCTGCAGGTGGCTCTGGCAGTGGCTGCTGGGAACCCACTCACCGAAGGCAAGCACTTTGAGATCTTCAAAGCGCTTGGTGCCCAAGCCCCTGAAGCCCCTGACGAAAAGAAACCGAAGGTAACTTTTGTGCTCTTCCGCCTGTAAACTGCGGTGTCCACTCGCTGTCCAACGGTGTCCAGGCGCGTGGTTATGTGAACCCTTTTTCAACTTGTGCCGCTTGATTGTTTCCACGCTTATGAACCACGTAGTTTGCACGTTGTCCACAGGGGTGTACGTTTTGGCTAGTGAGCGCCAGTTCTTAACTGTTTTTCTTATATGTTTCCACGCGTGTGTCGCCCGTACGAACGACTTAGTCCATACGTCGTCCCCACGGTGTCCAGGTGGAAGCGCCCCAACAGACGGTCTCCGAAGGGTCGGCGCCGCAGGCAGACGAGCACTCCCCCAACCTGGAGGGCCCTTTGGCTGTCGGGGACCAGGTTGACGTGTTTGCCACCCCCCAGGCGGACGTGGGTCGTATCGGTGACGGTTACGACACCGGCAAGGCCACCAAAACTGGCCTTTCCAACCTCGTCATCGGTCGGGCAACCGTCGCCGCCATCGGGCCGGGGAAATCCTTAAACGAGAAGCCGATGCTTTTGCCCAGGGATACCTACGAGCTGTACGTGGAGTTTGTGGTGCACCTCCCAGAGAAGGGGGACGTTTACCCCGTGGAGAGGATGTTATCCCACCACATGTCCATGGTGGATGAGCTCGTGAGTGCCGAGCAACTCCGCACCGGGACGGCTAATAAAACGATGGAGATGCTGGAGCACAACCTCCAGTCAGTTATAGTAAGAAAAAATGTTATCTGGCAAGTCCTCCCTCCCTCCCTGCCTTCCCCTGCAACGTTCACATTTTTACCTTTTGCACTTACGCGAACGTCCATGTGTACATGTGTGCGTGGTGTTGTTTCGCTGTCCATACGCGTGGACACCATTTATTGTGCCGTCCATACGGGTGGAAGGCGGTGTACATATGTAAGGACGCCGTCTAACAAGTGGTTTATGTACGCAGGATACACAAGGCCTACTTGAGGCACGCCAACACGGACAAGCTGTATCCCGAGAGGATGACAGGGAGAAAACTGGCCGGCCTGAAGTTGGAGCCTGCTGAGGTATCGGAACGGGACCGTGGATATCCCCCCGTCACGGTGTGTTTGCTTGTATTGTTCTAGTTGCATTTAGCTTGTCATTTGTTGTCTTTGCTCTTAATGCACTTACTTAGGTTGCATTCACTTGCAGTGTCATACGAGAGGAACGAGCCGTCACTGGTTTCAGGACGTGCGGGGGTGTCAGAAGGAAGAGATGCACGATGCGGATGTTGAGGAGGAAAAGGGTAACGCGGACGATGATGAGGATGATGATGATGGGACGGTTGTTGAGGCTGTCGAGGATGAGGCTGTCGCTGCTAATGAAGAAGAGGAAGGAGAGGCTGTGGACGATGAGGAGGCGTCCGAGGAGGAGAAGAAGGAGGAGGAGGAGGAGGAGGAGAAGAAGGAGGGGGGCGGTTCCAAGAACGAGGCTGCCAAAAAGTCACCTCTTAGATTTAAAAAGAAAAAGAATGCACTTGCACCTGCCAAAGAAGACCAGAGGCCAGGAAAGAAGCCGAGAAGCTAGGCTAGAATAGCACAATATTTTGTAAACATTTTGTATATACGTGTACCATTCGTGAATGTCCTGCAGTGTCCTGCTCTGTCGTGCTGACAAATCTTACGTCTTTCCATACGGTGTTCACACGTACGGACGTCTTGTTCATACGTGTGGATGGGATCGTCCATACGCATGGATAAGTATTATCACAAGCTATCCACACGTACGGACACCGATGTCCATACGCGTGGATATGTAAAATATACTAAGTAAATAAGTTTCCATCCGCACGGACAGCGACGTTCATCCGGATAAGGACGTCGTCCACACGTACGGACGCACGTGTCCATACGTCTGGACTATCTATATTCGACTGTCCACTTGGTGTCCTTGCGGTATCCGCACGTGCGGTTACGATGTCCATGCGTCGTCCATACGCTTTCTTTATGGGCGTCCATATGCCCTCCGCACGCGCGTTTACGATGTCCATGCGTCGTCCATATGCTGTCCTTACGGTATTACATACGGTGTCCGCATGTGCGATTATGATGTCCATACGCTGTCCTTACGGCTATCCATACGTTGTCCGCACGTCTGGTTATGATGTCCATGCGACGTACATACGTTGTCCTTATGGGAGTCCATATGCCGTCCGCGCGCACGTTTACGATGTCCATACGCCGTCCATACGCCGTCCTTGCGGGATTATATACGGTGTCCGCACGTGCGATTACGATTTTCATGCGCTGTCCATACGATGTCCTTACGGTTGTCCATACGTTGTCCGCACGTCCGGTTACGGTGTCCATACGCTATCCACACGGGTTTCCATACGGTGTCCCTGCGCTGTCGTGCGGGTGATTAGTGCCTCTGTCCACGCGTATGGACACCATGTGGACATGTTTTCTGTCCATACGGTGTCCATATGGTGGTCCATACGGTGTCCATATGAAATCCTTACGATGTCCATGGGACATTTTCATATGGACACCACAATTACGCGTCGTCCGTATGGTTCTTACATATTCATCAAGGTTTCGCCAGAAATCTGCTCAGACCGTCCATACGGTTGTCCATATGGGTCCTTACGATATCCATACGCTGTCCATATGCAAATCCACACGGATGAATGGGCCAATAATTTGTAGGGCGGAGTGGGCGGTAATGCAGGGGCTGACGGTGGTGCGGGGAGTGGAAGAGGTGTATGGAAGGGCAGGGGTGTGGATGGTTGTGCGGCCACCACGCTCATGCTCCGGTACCAATCGGAGTTGCTGACCTCCGACCACGCGGCGAGCCCGTCCTGATCGAAGTTCTGCATCTCCGACTCCCGCGCAGTAGCAGGGATCCACTCCCATACTGGCTGCCCCATGCTGGTAGACCGCACATTGGCCGCGGCTGGGTCCCCCATTGCCATATCCATGACCTCGCGGTCGACCATAAGGACCCAGGTCTCCACACGAGGGTTGGTAAGGGGTAGGGGTGCATGGTGTAGCCGGCCCCCCATGCGCGCATATGCAGTCAGCGGCGCTCCCAGCAGGTGCATGATCCTGAACAAGATGGCGTCGCCCTGCACCCCAGCCCGGCGGCGTTCGTCCCATGGTAGGGAGACGGTTGCCGCGCCTCGCACCCCAGCTGACTGGTGCACCCACAATGACCCACCATCGTGGGTGACGAAGAGGGCTCTGACCTCTGGGTACTGAGGGTAGGAGGGCTCTGGTGCGGGATCGTCAGGGGGATCCTGAGGTGGATCACTAGGGGGGCCTGGTGGCGAGTCGCTTGAACTGGAGTCTCTGGGCTCTGAGTCGGGATTACCACCGCCGTGCACCACCGTCTCCATCGACTGTCGCCGGCGGGCCACCATCATGTTATGGGGATTTGGCCGGCCCTGAGTGGGAGGTTCGGCGGGAGCGGTCTCAGCGGCGGTCTGAGGCACAGGAGGGGTTACGCTGGCGGCAGCGTCTGCCTCGTGTAGATGGTCCGCCGTCAGGCCCTGTGCGCTGCCCTGAGGGTCGCCTGGTGGGGAGGCTCCTGCCGATGTCGTCGCACCGGGCAGCGCGAGTCCTCTCGAGAGCACCGCGGAGATGTCCAGGGCCTGTACTGCCGCTAGGACTTCTCTGCGAATGTGTTCACTTCGGCTGCTCGCGTCCGAGTCAGAGCCGGACCTGTGGGCGGCCCTCCGTCTGCGCTCAGCTCGTGCCTGCGTGCTTCGGCTGCCTCTGGTCCCCGTGCTGGTGCGGCTGATGTCCGTGCCAGAGTCGGGGTCAGAGTGGTCAGGTGCGTGGCTTGGGCCTGGAAGATGCTTGCCATGTGTCGCAGGGCCCGAGGATGCCCTTCGGGAACGCCGACGCCGGCGAGTTTCTGAGGTTGTCGCCACCGCGGGAAGGTGACGCACCAAGAGCTGGGTGCCGCCCAAGACGTTCTGCTGAACCCCGCTGTCAAGGGGTACCTGCAGAGGGTCCGGCAGGGCCGCGGCGCCGATGCTGATGAAGTGCTGCAGCGATGAGGGATCCGCGCCTGAGTCATGAAGCGTGGAGGTGGCTGGCGCCAGCTGATGGGGCTGCTGTGGCTGCTGCTGCTGCTGATGTTGCTGCTGTAACTGCTGCTGTTGTAACTGCTGCTGCTGTAACTGCTGCTGCATCGGTTCCAGTGGCTGCTGCTGAAGCCACTGCTGTTGCTGATGCTGGTACGCGAGCCACTGCTGCTGCTGCTGTAGCTGTTGTTGGAACGGTGTGGGATATGCGCCCACGGGGTGATGGGCTCCCAGTGTGAACGGCACTGGTGATACTCCCCCAGCGAGGGGCGCTGATTGGGGCAATACCCAATTGACGCCGTTCCATACAGCTTGTGCGGGGGTGCCATCCGGCATAGTATAAGGGCGGGGCACCGCTGTGTAGGGCATGGTGGTGCCCGGATGTGGAATGGGGTGAGCGGAAGCGTAAGCGGCGGGCGATGGGAAGGTGAGGGGCGAGAACAATGGGGGGCGTGACGGCTCTGCACTGACCCCCATGCTGGGAAAGGACTCTGATATATGTTGCGACATACTGGCTGCTGAGCTGATCAGATCGCACACTGGGTGTGGCAAAAGCCACAGGTGAGCAGAAGGTAGGAAGTGCTCGCCTTTTATTTATTCAGTGTCGCTTTCGTGAGGGGGGGAAGGAGGAGGCGAAGGTGTAGGGCTGACTTCTGGAGACGGTGGAGCGTCGGCCAAGGTTTCACCAGGAAGCACCGGTATCGCTGGGTGGTAAGGGTCCGGGTAGTTGAAGACGAAAACCGTGAACCCCTGGTAGTACCACTCACGGTAGTGGCGCGCTGGTGGGATAGCCAGGGTGTATGCTGTCCAGGCGCTCAGTTCTCCTCCTCGTCGTCAGAGGATGAGGGGGAAGGAGGACCGCTCCAAGGACCGCTCTGCCAGAAGGCGCCTGCTGGTGGGTAGGTGGGGTCTGGAGGGAATACCCACTTGATGGGTCCTTGCTTCCACCACGCTCTTCTGTATTCTTCTGGCGAAGGGGGTACTGCCATACACCGGCGAACTCAAAAATTCGCCAGGGCTCCGCGACACAGATTTCAAGTGCCTATGTATGCAGGCAGGGGTCAAGGAACTGCAACCAGAAAGCTCAGCAAGGTCCCAGAAAGCTCAGCAAGGTCCCAAAAGGTAGCCGGACTTCGTACACTCCCAGTATATTCCAGCCAGAGGGTAAACCAGAGGTGTCCAGAAACTGTCCAGAAACTGTCCAGAAGCCACTAAAAGCGCTACTTTGAGGGGTTTTCCCAGCTGCTGGTGGCCGTGAGGGCGGTATTGGGGGGTTCTAGGGTGTCCTATGGGGTCTGGGGAAGGAGTTTTTGGTGGTGGGGGCTACTGTGGAAGGTTTGGGGGTAGGCTGAAAACGGGCTAAAACGGCCATTTTGGGCTGTTTTTGGCTGTTTTTCGCCTTTTTAAGGCTCTAGAAAGTGAGCTATGGGGTTTTCCTGGCTACTATAAACCGGGGAAACCCTTTAGGGTGCTCCCTGACGGTTGTTTGTAGCCTGGGACAGACTTGGAAGTTAAGATCGGAAAACGAATGCTGACTTTTTTGAGCCTGGTTGGGCCCCCAGTGTTAAGGGGCGAAAATATGAAGTTTTGGAGATGTTTTCCAAAGGATACGGCCGTTGAATACGAAAAAAAAATGTACTTACGGAGGCTAAAATTGCGCCCAGATAGCCGGAAGTGCAGCTCTCCCCCTGTATTACAACGGAAGTTACAAAAGGCCCGTGGGCGAGTTGCGCAGAGGCGAAATCGCAGCACGCTGATACCAAATGTGCCAGGGGCACGACGACAAATGCTCGGAGATATGTTTTTGATTGAACGTGCAAAGGTACACAATTCGGATTTTTATAATATACTGGATCAGGGCCAGATTGAGGTACAAACGATAATTCGGTTCCGAGTTCTGAAGCTAAACACTTCTCAAGTGCTCTACTTATTCACTCGTCACTCAGGTTGCAGGGTCAACCACTCGAGAGCCGATGTCACACTTCGGCTCAACGTTCAGTTCCCGATCCGATCTCATTTTTAATTCCGATTCGTCATTCTCGATTCAGATGTTATGCCGACAGGCTGACACGATGACTGCCCCACAGTACTGTCATACTACTGTACTGTCATACTGTCATGGCGTCATACTGTCATACTGTCATAACCTTAATATCTGATATTCGATTTCATTGTCTTTTCAACCCCGATGCGAATCTGACCATTCTTCGAGGGTCTGACTGGGTTCCACGATGACACCCCCCACAGTACTGTCATACTACTATAGTGTCATACTGTCATACTGTCATAGTGTCATAGTGTCATACTGTCATACCCCGGACATCTGGTATTCATTCTCATCGTGGTTTCAAGCCCAATCTCACTGTCATCGTGCCAATCCCAGATTACCCCCGATGACACACATACGGACGCATAGACATATCGGCTCACGCTGTGCCTCCGGGCACAGTTGAAGGGAAACTACTCAAAAAAAATGTGCGTTTTAACTATAAATGAAGAAGCATTTATGTTCCAAGATTTATTCCCAAAATGATTTTTGTAAGACCAACTATAATATAATTTCCAAGTCCAAAGTAAAAGAATACTCCTTTAAAAGAAAGACTTTCCAAAATGAAAAAGACTTTTATAATGATCAAAGGAATAAAAAGATAAAACAAGATTACAAATTTCAATTAAACACATTATTTAAAGAATTAGCCGAACTCCAAGCAAAAGAAATAAAACAAGTATTTTCAAATGAATTAAGAGAGAAAGCATACCAAGTGGGCATTTCAACATATTTAGGATCAAGAAATTATACACCGGAGTTGAATTACCCGGGTGGATATGAACATTTTACAATTACAAATGCTCAACAACAAATGGATAAGGAAATTTTTGGAAATAAATTCAAATTAGATCCACATTTGTCATCATATGATGCAGCGGTTTTTAATAATGGGAAAAACAAGATTCATATAGCATACCACGGGGCAAGCTCAAACCCGTCATTTTTGAACGAGGACAAAGTAGATATTCTTTCAGTAATTAAAGGAAAACATTCACAACAAAAGTCTTTCAAACGCGCTGAAAATGTTTATTTGAAAACTTTGGAAAAATACCCAAATCATCAAATAGAATTATTAGGAACCTCATTAGGCGGGGCAAAAGCAATACACGTCGGTGAAAACTTTAATGTTAAATCAACAACTTTCAATCCATTTCTTTCTCATTTACATATTCCTAAGATTGTTGGAAATGCACCACAAAACATTCATAGAGTGTTGACGGACTGGGCCACAGCCGGAGCCTTGAAAATACCATCAAATTCAAATAGAAAGTTGTTTCATTATTTTGAAAACAAAAATCCTTATGATTTATTCAAACAACCCTATGAATATTTAACATCTCCACATAATTTGAAACAGTTTTTTCAATTACCAAAAAACAATAAAGTTAATAAAGTTAATTTATTAAAATCAACGTTAAACACTATAGGGACGGGGCTGATATTTATACTTTTGGAAATGCTTTAAAAGATGCAAGAAATATGTCAATAAATAATGTTGAAAGTTATGAATTTAACCACCAAATTTCAGAAGATTCAAATCCATTAGGGCTATTAGGAGTCAATTTTGACATTGATGCAAATTATTTACACGACGATGCACCATTAGAAGCTAGAATGTTAGCAGATTACATTTCTAACAAAGGTCCTCAAAGAATGACAAATTTTAGTAGAAATGTAAATACATCGTTATCAAATAAATATACAAATATAAATAAAAATACAATAAAAGACAACAAAAATAATATTTTGGTAAATTATGGAACATGAACAATTAATGAAAAATGCTCAGATATTATATCCAAATTTATGTACATTTTATTTAGAATTAATTATTGATGATTATATAGCACGACCTGAATTTTATGAAAAAATGTATAACGGAAATGTTGTGGATATTCCATTACCATTAAAAAGGGACGCTCAAAAAGAAATTGATGAAAATAAAAATTATATTCATATATTAAATAGAGATAATAATGAATCCAATATCTGAACGAACCCTTTATTTATCTAGTGAAGATTTATCAACCATTGGTGATTCAAGAATAATAAATATAAATGTTCCGACACAATTAACAAATTATAGAAACACAAATAGATTAAAAATTATTTTAAATTCTTTTTCCGCCGCAAAAACTTGGTACACCATCAATGAATACAATGGTATTTTTTATATAGCAAAAATAAGCACAAATAATTTATATGAATGTAGAATACCAGATGGAAATTACACGAATTTAGATGATTTAAAATCAATTTTAGAAACCATTATTTTAAATGTTCTTGTAGCCAACTTTAATTTTGTTGCACCCGCTGATAGCGTAACCGTTACTTATGAGGCTATTTCTGGACATTTTGATATACAACTTAGTAAAGTTGCACCAGACATTAAATTTGTTGCATTTTCAATTACCGGTGATTTCCAAACTGTTCCAGGCAGTGCATTAGGTAATGCATTAACTGCTATATTTAATTCTCCTGGGAAATATAATGATGTTGATCAAATTTTAGGAGGACGAACAAATAAATCTGTCGCAGGATTATCAAATATTTCTCAAGTAAATAATTTATTTGATATTGAAACACCAGATTTGTTATTTAAATCTAAATTTCCGGGTAATTTACAAACAAATGATGCTATTTATTTAAGAATCACCACGTTACCAACAAATAATTTACAAAGTACTAATCTTTCAAACAATATAAATCAAAATCAAATAATAAGTAGCGACATTTTAGGAAAAGTATTATTACCTTCCGATGTTTCTAGTAAATTTATTTCATATTTAGATTTTGATGAAAACTTTGGTATAGATGTACAAGCTTCACAATTTTCTCAATTACGAATTTCAATAACTGATAATAAATCTAGATTAATTCCAACAGCCTTGTCAAAAAATGGTACAGAACAATCCATTAATTTTGCAATTTCTTTGAAATTAAAAGAGTATTCTCAATGAACAATTTTTTATTTTTTATTTATTATATTATAGAAAATGTCTTTACCTTATAGCCTTGCATTTGGTCTTCAAAAATAAAACGGATATTCCACCAACTATTATAGATTAGAAACAACAAATTTGACAAGAGTAGGTCCATATGGTGTAATAACTTTAAATTTACCTGTGAACTCTTTAATAAATATGAAAAGCCTAAGTTTGCATTGTCAAGGTCGTGCTAATGAAACTAATATTGCTTGTACCAACGCTGCGGCACAGGCTGATGTAGTTATAACAACATTACCAAACGGTATAGAAAAACTTATTCAAAGGGTAGAAATTTACAGCGGTGGAATTCAAATTTCGAGTGGTATGCAACAATATTCAACGGTTTCAACTGTGTTGGATAATATAAATACAACGTTGAATAAAGAAGTTTCGTATCAAAGAGTTTTAAAAAATCAAGAAATAAATGTAAATACTGATGACTATTATACCATGACTCGCGCCACCCCCACATGCCAGATCGCGAAAATGGTCACAGAGTATCGCAGGCTCCGCGTCTGCAGAATTGGATTCAAAAAGCATTCTGAAGCCGCGGAAAGGGAATCTTCCGACGCTTACCTGTCGCCCTTGTCGACAAATTAAGAATATATATATGGAGGAGACGCCGAAGGCCATGGTTGCATCAGCGTATCTGGGAATTGGGCCATCCAAGCCCGATGCCATTAGATAAACATCGACTTGATCCGTCGGTCGTATATATTTATCAATTTAAAATGAACAAATGCAACGTCAGCTCAGATATTTGTTGGTGACAGGTTTCTTGCGTTCCAAATGGTGGTACAGATTGCGATGTCCATCGGTGCATCCATGTCGGATCCCGATGGAATTTGAGATAGAATCATTGCCATTGACCAATCATTTTTCGTGCATTTGACGCTATCAGTCGTTGAAGCTCCCAGCACTCAGCATCCTTGCCATCACTTTCGTGCCTGCTTTGTGTGCAAGTATTTTTGTGCGTCTAGATTGAGGCAGAATATTAACCTTGCGATTGTTTAACCGTGTCTGTGTTATGTAGCTGTCTTGGGGAGTTGTGCCAGGTTGGCTTTGTTTTCGGATCCGTCGAGAAAACAACGGCCAACGCCATAAAGAGCGCCGTACACTTCGTGATTTCGCAGCCTGTAGGTGACTCCTTGAATGTGGACTCTTTTCTCGAACAGTAAACCGGAAATCTGACTCGCGCACGGCACGCGTACTGCCCTGGGCACAGCGGGAAAAGACAGCATTCCTTCGTGGCAGTAGCTCGAAATAGAGCGCTGGAAATGTCTTCCAGAGATCTCAGTTATAACCTGAGTTGCCATACTTTTCAGCTTCGTGTCAGCTTTTTTCAGCTCTTTCCGATATCAGTATGCGCGAAGCTTTGGTTTTATTAATTCTTCTGTGAGTCTATGACCACGGTCGATTCTGTTGCAAGCCTGCTTGTTGAAACTTTTGCGTTTGTGATATTAGCTCAACATAGAGCGCCGGGGAATCTCCGGAGATCTCAGTTTGAATCTGAGATATCACAGCTTTGCTCTTCTCTTCTCACTTCCTGGCTGCACAGTAGTCTTAGCCAATCAAGGTACTGTAATTTTAGTGTTTTCCCTTGTGAGTGATGCAGCCTTGACTGTGCTCACGAAGCTGCCATCGTAGCTTGTATGTTTTGCGTTCGGCACTGCACGTTTAATGTGACGTTTTGCTGAACGGCCCGAAACGACTGTCCTGAATATGTGAGGGGTTGCCGTGTGATCGGGTGGCCCTCTTTCACCTCAGGTTTAATTCCTGACATCCCCGAAGCTCGGGTACATACATGTTCTCAGCTCTGGGAACGTGTATCCGAGTCTCGCTTTCCGAGCACAGGCTAAAATGCCGGGCTTAAGTATTTGAAGGGGTTGCAGTCTGGCAGAATAATAGGCTGTCAGCGCAAGTTAGATTCCTCACATCCATCTTTCCGGATGTTCAACATGAATATGTGAGTACAGCTAGGGTTATGAATATGTGAGCTAGACTTGATATGCACGAGCGAGGGGGCTGCAATTGCGGCCCATATATGGGGTGATATATTGGAACATTTTGACATAATGAACGGAGTTTGGAGCTGCCGCCAAAATTATTTACTTACGAGGCGCTAGATCATAGGGTTATGAATATGTGAGCTGAGTTTAATATGCATATGGAAAGGTTGGGTTTCACCATTAAATCGTTAACTGCTGATGCACCATGATCTATCATGCATATGCTGGGTTCCTCAATTCAATTGACATATATCTATCATTCCGAACACTCAGCATCAGCCCTCCTCTATGGGAACCGAAATTCTGATGGCCATTTCATATTATGCGAAAGTCGTGCGGGAAACATTTTGGGTTTCACTTTAAACTCGATGTCTCGGGATGCATCAAGCATGTGACGGCTTCCTGAGCTCGTAACACACATATCTATCGTTCCGTATGCTCAGCATCAGATCATCTCGACCGGAACCGAAAATTTGTTGGGTATTTCCCGATTATGCGAGACTGCGGAAGCCATCGTGAGTTTCACTGTAAAATCGATATCTCTCGATGCACCCCGATCCATCACACATATGACGGCTTCCTGAGCTCATACCACATATATTTATCATTTAGATTGTAGAGTATCAGCCCATCTCGACCGGAACCGAAAATCCGTAGGGTATTTCCCCATTACGCGAAACTACGGAAGATATTGTGAGTTTCATTATAAATTCGATGTCTATCGATGCACCGCGATGCATCATGCATATGATGGCTTCCTATGCTCATAGCACATAAATGTATCATTTGGAATGCTCAACATCAGCCCATCTCGACCGGAACCGAAAATATGTAGGGTATTTCATATCACGCGAAACTGCGGAAGCCATTGTGAGCTACACTATAAAATCGATATCTCGGGATGCACCGCGATGCATCGTGCATATGATGGCTTCCTGAGCTCATAACATATAAATCTATCATTTGGAATGCTCAGCATCAGCTCATCTCGACCGGAACCGAAAATATGTAGGGTATTTCATATCACGCGGAAGCCATTGTGAGCTTCATTATAAATTCGATATCTATGGATGCACCGCGATGCATCATGCATATGATGGCTTCCTATGCTCATAGCACATAAATGTATCATTTGGAATGCTCAGCATCAGCCCATCTCGACCGGAACCGAAAATATTTAGGGTATTTCATATCACGCGAAACTGCGGAAGCCATTGTGAGCTACACTATAAAATCGATATCTCGGGATGCACCGCGATGCATCATGCATATGATGGCTTCCTGAGCTCATAACACATAACTCTATCATTTTGAATGCTCAGCATCAGCTCATCTCGACCGGAACCGAAAATATGTAGGTTATTTCATATCACGCGGAAGCCATTGTGTGCTTCATTATAAAATCGATATCTCGGGATGCACCGCGATGCATCATGCATATGATGGCTTCCTGAGCTCATAGCACATAAATGTATCATTTGAAATGCTCAGCATCAGCCCATCTCGACCGGAACCGAAAATATGTAGGGTATTTCATATCACGCGAAACTGCGGAAGCCATTGTGAGCTACACTATAAAATCGATATCTCGGGATGCACCGCGATGCATCGTGCATATGATGGCTTCCTGAGCTCATAGCACATAACTCTATCATTTGGAATGCTCAGCATCAGCCCATCTCGACCGGAACCGAAAATATGTAGGGTATTTCATATCACGCGAAACTGCGGAAGCCATTGTGATCTACACTATAAAATCGATATCTCGGGATGCACCGCGATGCATCATGCATATGATGGCTTCCTGAGCTCATAGCACGTAACTCTATCATTTGGAATGCTCAGCATCAGCCCATCTCGACCGGAACCGAAAATATGTAGGGTATTTCATATCACGCGAAACTGCGGAAGCCATTGTGAGCTACACTATAAAATCGATATCTCGGGATGCACCGCGATGCATCATGCATATGATGGCTTCCTGAGCTCATAGCACATAACTTTATCATTTGGAATGCTCAGCATCAGCCCATCTCGACCGGAACCGAAAATATGTAGGGTATTTCATATCACGCGAAACTGCGGAAGCCATTGTGAGCTACACTATAAAATCGATATCTCGGGATGCACCGCGATGCATCGTGCATATGATGGCTTCCTGAGCTCATAACACATAAATCTATCATTTGGAATGCTCAGCATCAGCTCATCTCGACCGGAACCGAAAATATGTAGGGTATTTCATATCACGCGGAAGCCATTGTGAGCTTCATTATAAATTCGATATCTATGGATGCACCGCGATGCATCATGCATATGATGGCTTCCTATGCTCATAGCACATAAATGTATCTTTTGGAATGCTCAGCATCAGCCCATCTCGACCGGAACCGAAAATATGTAGGGTATTTCATATCACGCGAAACTGCGGAAGCCATTGTGAGCTACACTATAAAATCGATATCTCGGGATGCACCGCGATGCATCATGCATATGATGGCTTCCTGAGCTCATAACACATAACTCTATCATTTTGAATGCTCAGCATCAGCTCATCTCGACCGGAACCGAAAATATGTAGGTTATTTCATATCACGCGGAAGCCATTGTGTGCTTCATTATAAAATCGATATCTCGGGATGCACCGCGATGCATCATGCATATGATGGCTTCCTGAGCTCATAGCACATAAATGTATCATTTGAAATGCTCAGCATCAGCCCATCTCGACCGGAACCGAAAATATGTAGGGTATTTCATATCACGCGAAACTGCGGAAGCCATTGTGAGCTACACTATAAAATCGATATCTCGGGATGCACCGCGATGCATCTTGCATATGATGGCTTCCTGAGCTCATAACACATAACTCTATCATTTGGAATGCTCAGCATCAGCCAATCTCGACCGGAACCGAAAATATGTAGGGTATTTCATATCACGCGAAACTGCGGAAGCCATTGTGAGCTACACTATAAAATCGATATCTCGGGATGCATCGCGATGCATCATGCATATGATGGCTTCCTGAGCTCACAACACATAAATCTATCATTTGGAATGCTCAACATCAGCCCATCTCGACCGGAACCGAAAATATGTAGGGTATTTCATATCACGCGAAACTGCGGAAGCCATTGTGAGCTACACTATAAAATCGATATCTCGGGATGCACCGCGATGCATCATGCATATGATGGCTTCCTGAGCTCATAGCACATAACTTTATCATTTGGAATGCTCAGCATCAGCCCATCTCGACCGGAACCGAAAATATGTAGGGTATTTCATATCACGCGAAACTGCGGAAGCCATTGTGAGCTACACTATAAAATCGATATCTCGGGATGCACCGCGATGCATCATGCATATGATGGCTTCCTGAGCTCATAACACATAACTCTATCATTTGGAATGCTCAGCATCAGCCCATCTCGACCGGAACCGAAAATATGTAGGGTATTTCATATCACGCGGAAGCCATTGTGTGCTTCATTATAAAATCGATATCTCGGGATGCACCGCGATGCATCATGCATATGATGGCTTCCTGAGCTCATAGCACATAAATGTATCATTTGGAATGCTCAGCATCAGCCCATCTCGACCGGAACCGAAAATATGTAGGGTATTTCATATCACGCGAAACTGCGGAAGCCATTGTGAGCTACACTATAAAATCGATATCTCGGAATGCACCGCGATGCATCATGCATATGATGGCTTCCTGAGCTCATAACACATAACTCTATCATTTGGAATGCTCAGCATCAGCCCATCTCGACCGGAACCGAAAATATGTAGGGTATTTCACATCACGCGAAACTGCGGAAGCCATTGTGAGCTACACTATAAAATCGATATCTCGGGATGCACCGCGATGCATCATGCATATGATGGCTTCCTGAGCTCATAACACATAACTCTATCATTTGGAATGCTCAGCATCAGCCCATCTCGACCGGAACCGAAAATATGTAGGGTATTTCATATCACGCGAAACTGCGGAAGCCATTGTGAGCTACACTATAAAATCGATATCTCGGGATGCACCGCGATGCATCATGCATATGATGGCTTCCTGAGCTCATAGCACATAACTTTATCATTTGGAATGCTCAGCATCAGCTCATCTCGACCGGAACCGAAAATATGTAGGGTATTTCATATCACGCGAAACTGCGGAAGCCATTGTGAGCTACACTATAAAATCGATATCTCGGGATGCACCGCGATGCATCGTGCATATGATGGCTTCCTGAGCTCATAGCACATAAATCTATCATTTGGAATGCTCAGCATCAGCTCATCTCGACCGGAACCGAAAATATGTAGGGTATTGCATATCACGCGGAAGCCATTGTGAGCTACACTAAAAATTCGTTATCTATGGATGCACCGCGATGCATCATGCATATGATGGCTTCCTATGCTCATAGCACATAAATGTATCATTTGGAATGCTCAGCATCAGCCCATCTCGACCGGAACCGAAAATATGTAGTGTATTTCATATCACGCGAAACTGCGGAAGCCATTGTGAGCTACACTATAAAATCGATATCTCGGGATGCACCGCGATGCATCATGCATATGATGGCTTCCTGAGCTCATAACACATAACTCTATCATTTGGAATGCTCAGCATCAGCCCATCTCGACCGGAAACGAAAATATGTAGGGTATTTCATATCACGCGGAAGCCATTTTGTGCTTCATTATAAAATCGATATCTCGGGATGCACCGCGATGCATCATGCATATGATGGCTTCCTGAGCTCATAGCACATAAATGTATCATTTGGAATGCTCAGCATCAGCCCATCTCGACCGGAACCGAAAATATGTAGGGTATTTCATATCACGCGAAACTGCGGAAGCCATTGTGAGCTACACTATAAAATCGATATCTCGGAATGCACCGCGATGCATCATGCATATGATGGCTTCCTGAGCTCATAACACATAACTCTATCATTTGGAATGCTCAGCATCAGCCCATCTCGACCGGAACCGAAAATATGTAGGGTATTTCATATCACGCGAAACTGCGGAAGCCATTGTGAGCTACACTATAAAATCGATATCTCGGGATGCACCGCGATGCATCGTGCATATGATGGCTTTCTGAGCTCATAACACGTAACTCTATCATTTGGAATGCTCAGCATCAGCCCATCTCGACCGGAACCGAAAATATGTAGGGTATTTCATATCACGCGAAACTGCGGAAGCCATTGTGAGCTACACTATAAAATCGATATCTCGGGATGCACCGCGATGCATCATGCATATGATGGCTTCCTGAGCTCATAGCACATAACTTTATCATTTGGAATGCTCAGCATCAGCTCATCTCGACCGGAACCGAAAATATGTAGGGTATTTCATATCACGCGAAACTGCGGAAGCCATTGTGAGCTACACTATAAAATCGATATCTCGGGATGCACCGCGATGCATCATGCATATGATGGCTTCCTGAGCTCATAACACATAACTCTATCATTTTGAATGCTCAGCATCAGCTCATCTCGACCGGAACCGAAAATATGTAGGTTATTTCATATCACGCGGAAGCCATTGTGTGCTTCATTATAAAATCGATATCTCGGGATGCACCGCGATGCATCATGCATATGATGGCTTCCTGAGCTCATAGCACAAAAATGTATCATTTGGAATGCTCAGCATCAGCCCATCTCGACCGGAACCGAAAATATGTAGGGTATTTCATATCACGCGAAACTGCGGAAGCCATTGTGAGCTACACTATGAAATCGATATCTCGGGATGCACCGCGATGCATCGTGCATAGGATGGCTTCCTGAGCTCATAACACATATATCTGTCATTTAAAATGCTCAGCATCAGCCCATCTCGACCGGAACCGAAAATATGTAGGGTATTTCATATCACGTGAAACTGCGGAAGCCATTGTGAGCTTCATTATAAAATCGATATCTCGGGATGCACCGCGATGCATCATGCATATGATGGCTTCCTGAGCTCATAGCACATAAATGTATCATTTGGAATGCTCAGCATCAGCCCATCTCGACCGGAACCGAAAATATGTAGGGTATTTCATATCACGCGAAACTGCGGAAGCCATTGTGAGCTACACTATAAAATCGATATCTCGGAATGCACCGCGATGCATCATGCATATGATGGCTTCCTGAGCTCATAACACATAACTCTATCATTTGGAATGCTCAGCATCAGCCCATCTCGACCGGAACCGAAAATATGTAGGGTATTTCACATCACGCGAAACTGCGGAAGCCATTGTGAGCTACACTATAAAATCGATATCTCGGGATGCACCGCGATGCATCATGCATATGATGGCTTCCTGAGCTCATAACACATAACTCTATCATTTGGAATGCTCAGCATCAGCCCATCTCGACCGGAACCGAAAATATGTAGGGTATTTCATATCACGCGAAACTGCGGAAGCCATTGTGAGCTACACTATAAAATCGATATCTCGGGATGCACCGCGATGCATCATGCATATGATGGCTTCCTGAGCTCATAGCACATAACTTTATCATTTGGAATGCTCAGCATCAGCTCATCTCGACCGGAACCGAAAATATGTAGGGTATTTCATATCACGCGAAACTGCGGAAGCCATTGTGAGCTACACTATAAAATCGATATCTCGGGATGCACCGCGATGCATCGTGCATATGATGGCTTCCTGAGCTCATAGCACATAAATCTATCATTTGGAATGCTCAGCATCAGCTCATCTCGACCGGAACCGAAAATATGTAGGGTATTGCATATCACGCGGAAGCCATTGTGAGCTACACTAAAAATTCGTTATCTATGGATGCACCGCGATGCATCATGCATATGATGGCTTCCTATGCTCATAGCACATAAATGTATCATTTGGAATGCTCAGCATCAGCCCATCTCGACCGGAACCGAAAATATGTAGTGTATTTCATATCACGCGAA